>PVJO010000165.1:0-298204 GCA_004026905.1 Hystrix cristata
TTACATTTTAAAAATTTTACTACATTGATAGACACATTGTCATTAATACCCTTCAAAATATTTCCCTTTGCTTTGAACACACTTGTTTCATTGTTCTTGCCACTTTTTGAAGCAGTTCTGGAAGTCCTCTTTGGTGAGCCTCTTTGGATGTGCTGTCACAGCGGGCTTGATGTCCTAAATCAATTCAAAGCATTTACAACAATGTCTGCCAGATAAAATCATTACAGTCCTCCCTTATGTACATGTTTCACTGATCTGTCACCCTGGAACTTCTGACTGTTCCACAAAATCTAAGTGACTATGAAAGGTAAACATTTTGAATCAATTTTAGGACAATGGGGCAGCCACCACAGCACTAATGACACACATAAGAAAGGACTCCCAGAATTGTGTCTTTTACTGTAATAATTTTTTCTCAAAAATTTAAACATTACCCATAGTTTTTGCATAGATCTCTTATATAAACTATGGAAGTTCCAGAAGGAGAACAGAGAACAAAAGATAAAAATTATTTAAAGAATTTCTAGTTGAAAACTTCCCAAGTACTGAGCATGTATAGACATCGAGAGTCATGATTCAGAATTTAAGTAAAGTGGTTTTTTTTGTATATGACCCCAAAAGCCTGGGGTACAAAAGCAAAATTAGACAAATGGGACTGTATCAAACTGAAAAGCTTCTGCACAACAAAGAAAACAATTGATTGAGTGCAGAGACAACCAACTGCAAACTATTTGCAAACTATCGATCTGACCAAGCATTAATAACTGGAATATATAAGATGCTCATGCCACACAATAACTAAAAAAGGAGAACAATGAGGACAAGAAACAACTTGATTAAAACACAGGCTATGGAACTGAACAGATAGTTCTCAAAAGAAAACATACAAATGACCTACAAGTATATTTACAAATGCTCAACACTTAAATACATACATTTCGTCAACTGAAAATTTTTTGAAAAACTACTTTCCTTTAGAACCAAGAATTTTCAGCACTTATTTCCCTTTCTTTGAAGTTAGGTTATTTCTTGAAAAAAACTGTTCATGTCTGGAGGAAGAAAACAATTTTACTTACAGGCAGCTTTTGGAAAATCAGAGACATTCATTCTAATTCCCCTCCAATGCCCTTTACGATGCTGCTCGCTGTCTACTACCATCCTTCTTACCATGCCTGTTGCCTTCCTCCCCTTTTCTACCCCACCACAGACTGTTCCTCTGATTTTATATTTCTTTGAAGATAGTGCGAGGTTTAATCATCTAGCATAATGCCAAGACTATAATGGGTGCCTAATTAATGCTTTTAAAATGAATGTTAAAAGGTCTGTATGATATCAACAAGCAGAAAAATTCAGAAGTGTCTGTGTAACATAATGCATATCCTCAAAAGAAATAAGCCATGTTAAGGAAAATCTTCCTGTGTTGAATTGTGATATGATCATCCCCAATGAATCAGACTTCCTCAAATGCAAATTTTGCAATGTGTTGTTACTGATTTTCTGATAAAAAGTTATCATGTACTTATCCTTTTCCTAGATCTCTACTCACTTTGTCAATTTGACCAATAGAATGGAAAGCAAGACCAACTACAAGGCCTACTCCTTCAAAGATTTTGCAGACTCTGCTCCTGCTCTCTTGAATGCCAAATACCAGAATGTTGTAAGAAAGCTAGGTCTAGCTTATTACAGGATGAGAGGCCACATGGAGAAGACCAAAGTTGCCCTAGTTAACAGCCAACACCAACTGTCAGATATGTGAGGAAGGCTGGATCAGACATTTCAAGTCTACTCAGGCCATCTACGATACATGCATGAGACTCACTCATGCTGCAAACCCACTGAGTTGGGAGAGACAATCAGTTGTTGTTGCCTTGTTAGGAGCCGTCAGAAACACTAGAACACTGCACTGTGGCCAGGTCATCAGAACCTCGCCTCCCACCTCCAATGCCTGAATCCTGCTGTACCTACAACCAGGCTGCTGCTGCTTCCTCTGATTTAGGACATTTCTCAGACTTCCCCCCACTAGGCACTGATCCAAATGCACTTGGTCTCATACATTTCCCTAAACTTTGCCTTGTACCTGGATCTTCTGGATCTTCTGTCTATCCTAGCTCCATCCTACTAAGTGTTCAATGGTTTAAGTGATTTTTCATCTGAAATTTTTTCCTGTAGACCCTGGGCCGCTTAAGTCATCGCCCCTCTGGGTTTCACAAAATTCAGCCCATGAAATAGTCAAACCTCCACGGACACCCTCTTCCCATTAAACCTGTCCTGATATTTACATCATCCATGCTTTGTGTTCTATAGAAAGAAGGCTTGGACCAACACTCAAATGAAATTTTGGATATTTTGACGAAAATGAAATGCTGTGGACAATAACTTACATAATGAAAAAAATAATTATGAAATGTTTTAGTCCTTCAGTACTCTTCGTACTAATTTCTTAGCCTTTGTATCTATAAATGCCCAGCGACCAACAATGATTACCAAAAAGCTCTTCACCAATTAATTTCATTGTTATTTATTATCCCAGCAGTAGCCTTGCCTGTTTTCTTAGCTCTATAATGGTATTTATAAGCTGAATGTCTTTTGACCTGAGTCTAAAATTTGCTATGGTGATAGTTTGCTCTCATTAACTTTCTAGAAACTTTGGGAATAATAGTTGTTTCAACCTTTTTGTTATGAATAGTCATTATGTGATTGAAGTCCCAGCTGGAAATGACAACCAGCCCTTCCAGAGTTACGGTGCTAACTCGATTCTCGGCTGTTGCCGCTGCACAGGGTTGTGTTTCTGCCTGAATCTTCCACAGCCAGGATCATGGCGCCTGTAGACCCATCTGCAGTGACAGTGGCAGCCCAGCATAGCAGGCAGCATTGGTAACCATCTGGGTCCACTTTCCCTGGATCACCAGCATTCTCTCCAAGCTATGGATTCCCTCTGGAATAGTCACTTGCAAACCAATACGGGGATTCATAATAACCTGTTGATGGCCACTTTCTGGAAGAGCGATAGAGGCTAAAGTTTTCCTGGAAAGAAATAGGTCAGTGTTGGCAACTACTTTTCCATGGAGACAGTATGCCTCTGTTCCAACAATGAAAGGCAGGGCATAGCTCAATATCCATCAAATCGCAGTGCACACAGTAGAGTACATATTCCCTTTCTAGTTTAAATTTTAATCATATCTCATAAGTTAAGTAACAATTCTTATAAGGACACCAGCAGGGATATGCTGCAGGGATGGTGGAAGTATAAACTCTACTTCCTTGGTCTAGAATTTTTGTGTTCTGTGTAAAGACAGTAATTTTCATTATATCCTAAATGAGGGTAGGTAAAGGAAGAATGAGTGGGAGGAAATGGGAGTAGAGAGTCTCTCTCCCAATTAGGGTCCCAAGAACTAGAGGAAGATGTTATGATTGTGCTGTTTGGAGCATATATTTATTAAACCCCTACAGCGCAAGACATTGGGAGCAAGGTACCAGCACCAGGGAAAGTAAGGGACGAATTCCTACCTAAACAGACAGACAATAAACATCCTCTCTTCAGTGAAGGGGCTCTCGTTTTCTGGGATTTATGTATTTTCTGAAAAACTAAGAATGAAGTGAAGTAAAAATTACTGCATGAATTTTATGGTCAGGCAGATTCAGGTCTTAATCGGATCTATTTTTTGCCTTCTGATTTGGGGTCACTGTTTTTATATTTACAATGTTGCTTTGCAATATGTTATGAGAATGAGAAGAAAATATAAGTAAAGCGATATTAATATTTATATATATATGTCCCCCAAGAGCCTCATGTGCTTGTGGGCAGAGCATTTGGAAGGTGACTGAATTATGGGAGCTTATAGGTGACTTGCTATAAGGTGGTGGGGTCTGGTCAGAAGAGGTAGACCATGGGGGGCATGGCCTGAAGGGGTTTATCTTCTTCCCCAGCTTCTATCTTCTGTCTCTGCTTCCCACCACCATGACTGAGCAACTTCTTCGTGATGCCCCGCTGACTCCCTTGGAGTCAGCTGTGTATGGACTGAAAACTTTACAAACTGTGAGCCAAAATAAACCTTCCCTCCTTTAATTTGTTGGTGCTGGGTATCATCCCAGCAACAAGCAAGGCAACTAAGACATGCAATGAAATGTATTGATTATTGCATCTGAAAATTATTTTATGAACTAACCAGTTTACATAAATATAATTCACAAAACTAAAATGCATCCTTTAGTGACTTCTCTATAGTTATTTTAGTTCTTTCAGGGTAATGGGATATTTTTGTTAAAACACCTGTTCGCCCAGCTTTGTTTACTAAAAAGAGAAGAATCTAAAACTAACTGCACCATTATGTCATCCCAGACCCTGAGCTTGCTCCCATGAAAAAGCACTTCCATATATCAATGTATTTTCTGACAACATGCTATGACAAGAACCCAGACCTCTACAGCCAGAAACCATAATTGGTCCCATGATACATTAAATACCACACTGTGTTCTGTCCTAAAACTGGACACAGGCATCATTATGATCCTATACTGCTAATGACTGTTCCAGATCGTTCCTGAATTTCTAGAGCTCACAGAATTATAATAGTATCGACGACAACAACAACAACAAAAAAATAGTACCAACAACCACCATTGTGATTTGAGTGCTGACTCTGTAACAGGCATTGGAATAAAAGCTTCATGTTCATTATCCATCGTTGTCCTCATGATAATCCTATAAGATATTATTACTTTTATTTTATAGATCAATAAATTTGAACTGTCAACGAGTTAAATATTTAAGGGGCCACATGGGTAGATAGTAGTAGAGTCAGGATTCAAATCTAGGCTTTTAATCCACTTTAATAATGTTTTAGAAATATTTTCAGCAGCAAATTCCTAAACACATAAATTCATAATTAAAAATTGACAAGCCCAGCTGGTATAGGTTAAGTAGTGTGTGGATGCTAAGAAATCCCCTCAAAAGCCTGTGATCTAGGACAGAGTAAAAACTGCTCGCCCATTATGTTTTTATGGTATTCATAAAAGCACTTTGAGGAGTTCCACAATTTTTTATGAAAAATTAGAAGTATGAAATGCACTTCATCGCTAGGAGGCCCAGCAGACTGTCTGGTGTTCTCAGTTTAATGAATAAGATTTCCCCCTTCTTCCCTGCATGTGGCTAACCTTGTGAATTTCTACCAATAACAGAAGGCTCCTTCATCTAACTTATAAAAAAAAAGAAAATGATGTGGGTCATGCACTATGATTAATTTTTTGTATCAATTTGACTAGGTCGCAGAATAGCCAAGGAGTTGGTAAAACTATTCCTGTGTATTTCTATGGGGGTGTTTCTGAAAGATATGAGCATTTGAGTTGGTGGAATGAGTAAAGTAGATGTCTTTCCATAACATGATTGGCATCATACAATCCACTGAGGGCCTGACTAGAACAAAAAGTAGAAGTTTAGATTCTCTCTACCTAAGAGTTGGTGCATCAATCTTTTCCTGCCGCCAGCACTCCAGGAAATGTGCCAACCCACCATCTGCCTTACTGCAGTTTCCAGGAGTCTGCACTAAGGCACCTCCACGTAGCACTGATTCCGTATTGCATCTAGACAACCCAACTTTTTACTCAACAGCCTTGTCATTCATATGTCTTCGTGGTGTAGTACAACCTCTGGTTCCATTTTTACTGCTTTTCTCAACTTTAGCATTTCTGACAATGTCAGAAATGGCCATTTTCTTGAAAGCTGGAACTTAAATATTACTTTGAGAACTGCCAGTTTACTGAAAGGTATATTTTATTCTCAAGAAGATCCAAGAGAATTGAGTTCTGTTTATTTGACACGAATGTTTAAAGGCCCTTCCATATGGTCTGTTAATTAATTGTATTTTGATGATTACTTTCTACAGCTGCCTTGCATTTATGTTTCTCAGCTTAGGAAAGTTACTGACCATCCATCTTTGTATCTTGAAAGACAGTTTTCAGCAAATAATTATACAATAGTAAATACCTAATAACTAATGTGGATACTTTTGCATATATTTTGCTGTAGTTCATTTATTAGGGTTTCCCAAATGAATCAGAGGTAAAAAGTATACAATTTTGAAGAAAGAAATTAGAATGAGTTCAAAATTACATTCCATGTGTGAAATACATTATAATTTCTCTCTCTGGATTCAGATGCTGAAAAACTGCTGAAGCCAGGAAAAACCAAATGAAGCATTCATATTTGCCATATTTTAAATGTTTTAAAGCTGGAAAGTGTACAGTGGGAATCTGTGCATACACAGGCTGCACGAATTTTAAAATTCCACCTTCTGATCAATGTGGTGCATTTCTAAGATAGACTACTATCTTTGTCCATTTTCTGTTGCTGTAAGAGAACATCCACAACTGGGTAATGCACAATTGACAGAATTTTTTGACCGGGAAGTTCAGAGCATGGTGCTGGCAACTGTGAAGGGTTGCTGTGCTGGATCATTTCACGGTGGAAGGAGAAAGGACAATACACGATGAGAATGAGGTAGCAAGACAAGGTTGAACTCACATTTATAACAAATCTACTCTCCCAATAAGTAGTTCATTTCCAAGATAACATTAGTCCAGCATTAATGAGAGCCATCATAATCACTTCTTGTTAGCCCCGACCTCCCAACACTGTTGCATGGGGATTGAGTTTCTAACACACAAACTTTGGTGGACACGTTCAAATCTTAACAACACATTAGCCCTTTACTTGATTATTTTTCTTAACTCTTAGGAAATATCTCTTGGGAAATGTCAGTGCTTATTTAAAAATCTTTTTTATGTACTCAATCTGGGAATCATTCCAAAATGTTCTGTTTTGCTTACCTCTAATCCACATCTGCTCTGTAAACAACCAGGACTGCTTGCTTGAAAAATAATCACTGACCTGGATTCTAAACTAATCAAGTGAATTCTTCATCATTATTCAAAATGAGAAGGAAAATATAACAATCCCATAAAAAATAATAGAAATGTTAAAATGTTATTCTACTATGAAAAGGAAAAATCTTATTAAAGCCAAAAGAATTATTTGAGCAAAACAACTATTTTTTTAAAAGAAACAATTTATATAGAACTCTAATTTCTACAGTAAGAATTCAAAGGAAACTATTCTCATCAAAAAGTTACTATACATTTCACTTAGGATTTTTGTCATAGTTTTTTTGCAACCATCATCACTATCTAGTTCCAGAATTTTTAAATGGAATCTCTTGCCTATACTATACATTTCACTTAGGATTTCTGTCATAATTTAATAGATGGTTCTTTTATTTAAAATATTTAAGATACAAAATTAAAGACAAAACACAATTTTCATCACAAAAGAACAAATCTAATCTGTCTAGCAAACCAGTATTTGTGGGCTGGAAGATTAATGACAAAGTGCATGAGGGAATTTTTGGGAGTGATCATGGTTTCATGGTACATGCACTTTGTCAAAACTCATGTGTTCATCAGTTAAAAGAGGCACAGTTTACTGAGTATAATTTATATTTTCATAAAGATTACTTTAAAACTCACAGGTATGCACATTTCAAATACATATATGTTTATTTTTTAAAAACCAAAGTATATCTCCTGCTTAATCTCGTGGCTTACATGTAAAAACCTCAGTGTGCTCTTGAATTCTTCATACAGTAATTGCTGCTTTCATTTCTTTCTCTTTTTCTGCCATGTTCCATTACTGACCTCTACTGAGCATTAAATGGATTTTACAAGAAAATTTAATTTTTTTTTCTGAACAGGCTTCCTTCTTCCTAATTACTGTTTCATCACAAATATGTATATATTAATATTTACACAAATATATTTAATACATATTAAAATTCTTAAATATGAGCAATTTCTTTCTATTACAATTGCCAGTACAGTGATAAACAGGCTCAGAGTAACTGTGAGGACACTGAAGGTGTTTAGTGGTCTTAAAACTTTCAGCAATTGAACATTCCACCTTCAAGTTTTCTCCACATCTGCTTAGGTGTGGAGAAAAGATTGTCATAATGTTGGAAGCATTCAAAGTGAATAAAAGAAGCATAATACTAGTGTGTAAATATTTGTAAAAGAGACTGGAAAAGACATAAATTAGGAAACATTTCTGTAGTTGTTAAACTTGTGGTAAAATACACAGCACAAAATATACCATTTTAATTATTTTAAGTAACAATTCAATGGCATTAAATACATCATAATTTTTGCAACCATCATCACTATCTAGTTCCAGAATTTTTAAATGGAATCTCTTGCCTATTAATCAGCCACTCATTAATTTCCTTCTTCCTCAAGCCCCTCGTAATCAGTAATCTGCTTTCTTTCTCCTTAAATTTGCTTATTTTGGACAATTTAAATAAATAAAATATACACATGTGTATGTGACCTTTTGGATAAGATGTCTTTCACTCAACATAATGCTTTCAACTTAATCTACATTATAGCACTATCAGTACTATATTCCTTTATGTGACTGAATAATATCCTATGCATGTATACGGAACATTTTGTTTATCCAGTCATCTACTGATGGACATTTGTGTTGCTTCCACTTTTTCTACTATTGTGAATAGTGTTGTTATGAACTATTTTGTGTTCTTTGGGATGTATAAATAGAAATAGAATTGCCAGTCATATGATAAATCAGTATTCAATAAATTGAGGAACCATTATATGTTTTGTACAGATACTGCACTGTTTTACATTCTTATCACCAAAGCATGAAAGTTCCAATTTCTCTACATCCTTGCCAGTATTACATTTGGCTTTGTTGTTGTTGTTGTTGTTGTTGTTTTGTAATAACTATCCTGGTAGGTATGGAATGGAATGTTGCTGTACTTTTGATTTTTAGTCCTCTATTGAATAACAATGCTGAGATTGTCCTATACTTGCTGGCAATTTGTATGTCTTAGAGAAATGTTTATTCAAGTCCTTCACCCAGTTTTAAGCTGGGTTGTTTGTCTTTTGTTGTGAATCCAATGAATTTTTCACAGATTTATTGCCAATTATTTTTGGGGTACTTTGGTAGGTGAAATGCTCCTTCAAGTATATCCATGTCTTTGTCCCCTGTACCTGTATGATACCTTATCTAGAAGAAGGGATGTTGTGTGATTAAATTAAAGTTCACAAACTGGGAGGATTATCATGAATTATCTTGGCTCCATCTAATCACATGAATCTTCAAGAGAGGCAGTAGGAGTGGTAGAGCGTGAGAAAGGGTTGTGACAATAAGAGGCAGAGCTAAAAGTGATGTGTACTGATAAGATGGGAAAGACCCACAAGCCAAGTGGCTTCCTGAAACTTCTATGTAGCAATGCAGCTCCACCAAAGTATGGATTTTAGCCCCGTAAAACTCAAGTCTGACCACTAACACCCAGAAGTGTAAAGATTATAGATTGGTATTGTTTTGAGCCACAATGTGTGCATTAATTTGCTGTGATAGTGACAGGAAAATACCCCAAATTTTTGAAGACAAGAAATATTAAAGCTGTTTGGAAAGAGATCATTTCCACAGACCACAGCACCAGGCAATGACTTCACAAGCCATGACTCATTAGCTGAGACTTGTCTGAACTTTCACATGGCACTCATCTCTAAAATGTTTGCCATCACTAAATAGGACTTTGAGATCTGCCTCCTGGTGGGATGTGGAAGCACACACCTGTAATCCCAGCACTCAGGAGGCCAAGCCAGGAGGATCATGTGAGTCTGAAGCCAACTTGGGCTACATAGTAAGTTCTAAATTCAAGTCTAGCCTGAACTACGAAGTGAGACTCTGCCTCAAAAAACCAAAAAGGAAGAATAAATCTGCCTCCTGGAGCAACACCCAGGTTATATTCTATGATGAGTCAATATGTATTTAGATACTCTGATGAAATATTTCCAGATTATGAGAAAATTAAACATGTGACTAAGTCATTTTTTAACACTGAGACTTTCTAAGTGAAGATCAACTTTAAAATATCTTCTTTTCCTTGAACATAAACAGCAGTTCTTGGCAGATTTTTGTAGGGTATTGCCAAGTCCGTAAGCTGCACATGTAACATTTGATACTTCCTGTCCTTCAGGATGTAAATTAAAAGTCCCTTGAAACTCTGACCTTTCATCTGCAAGCAAAGTTTACCGCTTACGAAATCATGACTATGATTTTCTCGGGAGCAGATAGAAGTGGATTCTGTTTAAAATATACAGCAAAAAATAATGTTATACCTTGTAATTATGATGCTCTTTTGTGCCTACATGAACCCAGGTGGTCCACCAGGCTTCCTGAGTCGCTGGCAGATGGAGGTGATTATCTCCATTCCACTGATAATAAAGTATTTCAGGGAAAGTCCACATCTGGCTCCTAATAGTGTGGCTCAACTTTAGGAGAATGCTGCTTCCAACAAATATCCTGTGAACACTAGCCAGGTTTACTTTTCCTACTAAAAGTTTCTAGCATAAATTAAGTTTGGAAAATATTGACTACTATGTCCTTTGTTGGACACTATTCACATAGGCTTATTAAAACTCTGAGATGTCCTGCAACCAAGACACTTGTTAGATTTGGGTTAGCCTGTCATTTGATTCTAGAATTTGTTATTACAAGTAACACTTTTTTTACTTTACAGAAAACTCTTGGGGAATGATTTTCTAAAGCATTTGTTCTTAGTAGGATACCATGAACACATTTAGCACTTATTTTTATATATTAGTATGGACTTAGGTATTGGCCCTTAGATATAGTCTGCTGTAGGTTAGAACCCTGAAGTTCATCTCCATGCGACCCCAGGTGATGTGCAATCCTACCGCCAATGATCATGGCAAATAAGTAAACTGCATTAATCTGTGTATAAGGATATACTACCCTCATTCAATTCTACCATTAATTGTCTCCTAAAAAGAGCAATTTCCATACACACAGAGAAAAGAAACACAAATTCATTCTCCATAGGATCTTTGTGCATTATAAAGAGCGAGGATATAATGCCAGAAAGCATAGACTTGGAGTCGTGTCACCAAACAGGAGTTCTGGGACAGATGGATGAAGCAGAACGCCTACCTCTGGACTGACCTCCATGTACCTGAGAGAAATGGTGACTGAGGCATTGAGGAATAAAAGAAGGTGTCCCTCAATCCTTTTCTGCATCAGTAATACAAGTTTCCCCATATTGCTAAGGTGCATAGAGCAGTACTCACATCACTCTGACAGATGCTGGCCATGAATGGAGAAGACTGCAGGCCAGCGTACATGTGTATGCATCTCAGGTGAGGTTTCAAACATTTGTGAGGCCATTAGATGTTCCCTTGCTAGATTTCTTTTTAAATTTTTATTCAGAGGTAAAAAATTGTACATAGTCTTTGGGTACGCTGTGATAGTTCATATACACACACACACACACACACACACACACACACAACATGTACTGACTGGTCAAGTCAGGATAATTAGCGTTTCCATGTCATTATCATTTTTTATGCCTGTAAACTTTTAGTTCCTCTCTTCTAATTCTTGATAAAATACATAATAGGCTGTTATGAACTATAGTCACCACTGTGCTATGGAACACTAGATCTTATTCCCTCTGTGTAATTGTGTTTGCATACCTATTATTTAGTTCTTTTATCCCTCAAGTCCCTACTTTTCTCAACCTCTAGTAATCATTATTCTACATTAAAATCAACTCTTTCTAGCTTCCACATATGAGAGACAACAAGTGGTACTTGTCTTTATGTATCTGGCTAACTTTACATAGCATGACATCCTCCATTTCCAGCAATTTTGTTCCAAATAACAGGATTTAATTCTTATTTTATGGCTCAATAATATGTCATCATGTATACATGCCATATTTCCTTATTCATCCATCCATCATTCATCACCTAGTGATGTTTCACAGGTTTCTGAAGAAATGAGATGCCTATCTTCCTGACCTGACAAAAACCACAGCAAGGGGCTTCTTCTAAGAATCATGCATGTAGAAATGAGTATTGTAACCAAAGAAAATTGTGTCTAGTATATGCAGTTGAAGTTGCACATTTTAATGAAATGGCAACGTGATAGAACCAACTAAATAGCAACAACAAAATAAAATATTTTTACCCGGCTGTGGTGGTACACACCTATGATCCCAGTATTCTGGAGGACTGAGGCAAGAGGATCACCATGAGTTTGAGGCCAGCCTGAGCTATACAGTGAGTTCAAGGTAAGCCTGAACTTCATAGTGAGACCCCGTCTCAAAAAATCAAAATAATAATAATAAAATATCTTTAAGGTTTTTGAGAGCATATAGTCATTATAATTTTATCTAAAAGGACCTGAGCTCCTAAAATGGGTTTCAAGACATCTCAGGGTACCATAATGGTCTCACAGTATATTGCAGAATATTTTAAATTTTCCAGGGAAATACAGTACTGTTCAACATCTGCTTGATGTACTGCAATCAAGTAGCTCAGGTAGTTCAGCTTTTCAGAATTAACTTGTGCCCGTTCCTTTAGATGCTATCATATCTTTGGAAAGCCATGTTTTGTGTATTTGCTATGATATATAGCAAGTGCCTTGGTAAAGATCAACAGAGAAAGAAAATGAAGGTGGCAGTGTCCACTCTGATTCTTGTCTAGTTACAGGTGCTCCTATCCTCTCCAGTTACCCTTAAGGACACGAATCTTTTCTACTCTCCCTTTACATGACATCCAGTAGAATGCAAGGCCTTACATACAGCAATGTTCTTCTCTAAAGCACAATCTTGAGAAAGAATTTTGAAATCATAACATTTTATATTATTATTTTCTCACACTACTTTTCTGCAATTTCCAAAGTATTTCCTGTTTTCAGTGCTATAATCCACTTAAATCCTCCTTAAGGGAGAAAAAAGGATCAAGAATTATTTCGTGGTAAGTGTAGTTGATTTGCTCCAGTTTGTTTTGTAATGAGAAACATGCTGGAATATATTAGTTGGTAGAAATTGGGCAAGGTGCAAAAACAAACTTCTTTAACAAGAGCATACGCCCCACATCGAGCATGGTAAAATGTCACTGAGGCAGAAGAGCCAAGTACTGCAAATTATGAGTGTGTGTGTGTGTGTGTGTGTGTGTGTGTAAAAAAAGTGAAAAAGAGATAATCTTACTCAATTATTTAAATGTAGGTGCTCTTTTTGTCCTGGAAGGTAGGACTGGTTTGAAGTATTATTGTTAGCTGTTAAATAGTTTCTCTCAAAGATGAAAACAATATAATAGAGCATTCATTCACATAATGAATTAATGCTAAATTCATAAATTACGAACAAACCCACGTGCCTGCCCCATGCAAGTGTGATTAATTAAACACAAAAAGTATCCCCTGCTCCAAATTCAAAACATGTCAAAATTAAAAGCAGCAGCTACCTATAATGTTTACAAACTAATTTTAGGATCTACTCAACAGGTGAGCTTGGGGATAGATGAAAGTCACAAAACATGATAGGACCTATCATGCCAGTGTGGGGAATTCTCATGAGACATATAGAGATGTAATCAGAACACAAGGCTAAAAGTGCTTTATTCTAAAATAGGATTATAAATGACAGATGGTGAGAACTAAGCAGAAAGAGATCACTTCCTGAGGGCAATCAGGAAAGCTTCATGGAGGAAGCAGCATTTGATCTGCACTCTGAGAACAAGTGTTCAAATAAAGATAGACTGAAATGAGAGACAGAAATTCTAGAGAAAGGAGCTAAAACAAACAAAGCAATAAAATTACAAAAACATGGGATGGGGCAACTTCACGGAATAAGGAATTCAGTTTGGAAAGGAGTATGCACTGTATGCTAGACACTGTTGCAAACATCTTACACACAGTAACTCATTTAATCTTCACCAAGATCTAAAAGTGGATACTATTTTTATCACAAAGTTAAAAATGAAGAAAGGACAGTGCAGCTAGTTTGGGGAAGGTGGTGTCCAAGCCCAGACAAGCTGACTTCAGAGCCTACATTTCTAACAGAAGTATTATATTTCACCCCAGATGAACTCTAGCTTCTTGCACCAGTTGTGCCTTTCCCCTGAATCCCTTATCTTGGTTAAAGGCACCTCATCCAGGGGCTTACACCAGAAATTGTCTGACGTCCTTGACTTTTTCCTCCCCCTCATCTTCATACCCTATTAATTACCAAATCTAAAGTGTCTAACTCTTTTGTATTGCTCAGATCTCCTATTTCTCTCCATCACTCTGACTCTCCTATAGTCCAGGTCATCGTCATCACCCGCCTGCGCTAACGGACAGCCTCCTAAGTGACTCTTTGGCCTCTGGTCTGGCTTCGCTCATAGCCGTGGTCCTCAAAGTTTATAAGAAACGCAGGTTCTCAGGCTCTCCACAGATACACTCCAGATGGGTCCAGCAATGCGTGCTCTAACACAGCCTCCAGAACATTGTGACCCACACTGAAGATTCAGAACCACTCCCTCAAATCATCTCTCTACACTGCAACCAAGTGTCATTCTAAAATGGAAAAAGAATCAAGCCCTTTATTTGCTAATTAATTTTCACACACTTCAGTTCAAATATTACGCCTTCAGAGACATTGCTCTACTTGATTAGTTGAGTTTCCTCGTGAATCCTTTTCTCTCCCCCACAGTTCCCCATCAAAACACTATCAAAGCACTTTGTGTGCACCTTGAGGTGCTGTCTATCTCTCTTCCGTCTGCACACTCTACAAAGACAGGGATGGAATCTGTCTTGTTTGACAACATGTCCCTAGCATTTAACACAAAAGCTTTTATAACATGTAATAATCATTGTGGAGGAAAAGAAAGGAGAGAAGGGGAGGAAATTGCAGATAAGGTCATATCCTGGAACTCTTGACTATCAGCTTTAAAAAAGTGGTGATAAAAATCATTGAAGGTTTCTGAGCCAAGGACTAGGAGAGAGGGTGGTGGTGGAGAATAAGTCAGAAGTGATCAAATCACAAGCAGAAGATGAGTACAGGATGTAGGATAGTTCAGGCAGTGTGACAGAGGCAGTGAATTCCATCTGGAAGACACTGAGAATCTGAAATGCAGAATAAATTTCATGAGAAATGCAACAGAAATGGACCAGAGTTTCTTGGCTTCTGGTGAGCTGACTAGAGAAATCCAGAGGTAATGCAACCCCCAAATATTTGTTTCAAATACAGGTGAATATAAAGATGGTGACACTATTAGCAAGAAATAAGAAACAGGAGGGTTAGGTGAATTCTAACTCATGGGATGGTGAGCTTAAGAATGTGTCACATGCAAGACAACTGTGGGTTATTTTGATGATACTATTTGGTATAAATGTGGGCCTGGATTCAAAAGAAAGAAAAGCCTAAGAAGACGAGCTTGAAAGTCAAAGCTGAGGAAAACCTCGTGCCCGAGACAACATGAGATAAATAAAAATAACTTGAAAATCCACCAATTAACATATTAAGTAAATTAAGTAGTATTCTTTACCTGAGTTCCACTCCCTAGGAGTAAATTTACAATTTGTTTACTGTGCATCCTTCTGGCCTTTCTCTTTTCTTTTCACTTCTATCCTAAGGGTCTCCTTGGAATGTATTCCCTATCTAAAACTTTCACATGCCCTGAATTCATTCTTCCAGAACACTTAATAAGGGCAATGGATGGTGGTCTCTGCTTAGAAGGATATAGATCCATAATTAGGGTTATGTAAAGGAACACTGTAGTACCTCATAAAATGTAAAGTTCTTGGCTCATACACACTAATATTCAAATGCCAGTTTTTAGTGAAGGAAAATAATTACAAATATGATGCTAATTAAGCATTTAAATACTTCAGATGGCTGATTAGATGTTCAATTTTGGTTGTTTTCCCTCTCTATACATATTCAAGGCAAAAAATAATTATACTATGGAATCTATAAAAGTTTTTATGGATTTAGCCTTTTCTACTGCACATAGAGAAATAAATATGCAATGAAGATACTCAGATCTTTGAAGCGGGCTCCCTCCAAAAATTAGGAGAGTGGCTATTATGTCAACGCTGAATATAGACAAAGGCAGTAAAGAACATTGTTGCCGCGTTCAGATAAAGAATCTGAAGTCTTTCTAGTCACAAATAGCACAAATGAGAACAGTAAAAACCACAGGAAAAGGGAACTTTGTTGGACCAGGGTGATTCGTGGCAAGTGTCCGTCCTTTGGTTAGACTATGTTTCATAAGCATGGTTCTGTTGTCTTTTTTCATCATACTTTCAGAAATTAGTAAGAACGTACAGAGTAGACGATCAGTATAAATGGAATGAACGAGCAAATGGAGCCTCTATACTTGGGACTGCTATGAAAATCAGAACACCTCTGACTACATTCAGGTACATCAGGCATATCCGGATTGGTGATCATTATCATCTTTGTGCTTCATTTTCAAGGGGAAAAAGGAAGTTGAAACTTCCCTGGAAGCTTTATTTTCTGCTCTGACATTACCAAGGGTGCTCTGCTTTGCCAGATCTTCAGAAGACAGTTTTTCAAGAATCATTTTCAAAATTGTAAAAACAGTCACACCACATTTTTTTTTTCCCCTTTAGATCAACAATCTTAATTGGCTTTATTTTTCATTCTAGAATAAGGCAAAACTTCATTCCCCAAAACAGGCAAGTGCTGTGATGGGTTAAGCACTGAGTAGAGATACTGTCCAGAGAGACAGACGATGGACAAAGAAAGCAGAAGCACCAAAGCAAAAAGCTAGTTGGTCATTTCAAATTTCCTTGTCATGTAGGTACGAAACAATAAAAAATTAGTTAGCTGGTTAACATCAGTTTATGTCAGATTACTTCTTTTGTGTAAGGGTTAAACTAATGAGAACTTCCTTATCATGCCTATGAAACAACTATATTCTATGTAGGAAATTTGGGTATTACCGCTTTAATCCTGATTACACAGATGATTAGATAAACAGTTTAGTTTCAGTTTGGTGATGTGGAACTTTAGCACAAGTGACTACATTTTGATTTTTAGCTTGTTGGGGTCTGGTGCAGGAAAATGATTAAAAAAAATCAGCCTCTCATGATTTTTATTTACTACTAGCACCATTACAACCACCAATGCATTTAGTCAGGTTGTAACTTAGATGACAGTGAGACCAAAATTTAGGGCAGTAACACCACTCTTTTAAAATTTTTTTATTTATTTTTTATGCATTGCTTTTTTATTTACTTATTTTTTTTTTCTTTTGGTTTTTCAAGACAGAGTCCAGGCTGGCCTCAAACTCATGGTGATCCTCCTGTTACCTGGGGGCTTATATTCCAAATAAATGTTACTGGGTTCTGGATGACTCACCTTTCTTTCTGGAGTTAGATTCTAGGTTCTTCTCACCTTGAACAAAGAATTGAATGAAACGAGCCAAAAGCAGTGACAAAGTTTATTTAAAATGCAAAATAGAGATTGGGAGAGGAGTTAGCTTTGCAGAGCGAGTTTGGGCCAAACAAAGAAAAAGTGAAAAAAGAAAATAAAAATACATACCGCATCTGAGAGATGCAGTACGGGCTATCATGAAAAGCTATGTTAGCACCAGTTCCTCATAGGTTCCTTTGTTTTATAGTGTCCAAATTTTGAGGAAACCCACAAGAATTTCTTCATCTGGGTCCTGAGAGGTGGTATTGAGATCTTGTGCCTCAGGCTGACGTCAGGTCTAGGCCATTCTAGAGAGAAGTTGAATCTTTTTGGGATTTTGTAATTAACAGATCATGTCTACTTTCACAAGTAGACATGCCCTACTCTCCTACCTCACTCCTGCCTCAGCCTCCCAAGTGCTGGGACTATAGGAGTGCACCACCATGCCCGGCTGCTGATTTATTTTTTGTGGGAATTTTTTTTTTATTAATACGTGTTTGTAGTACATAATGTTTACATTCCTTGTGAGGAATTGGTATATTACCATTGAGACAGAAGACTAGGGTATGGCAAAATTGGCTGGGGTAATAGGTGTGGCTGTGGCCTGTTAATTACCAAATCTCAAAACACAGAATGGTTTCTAAAGCTGCACATGGACTTCTCCTGAGAACTCCAGCTGCTTTTTGATGCAATGGACCTGATGTCAGCCTGAGGGATGGGTAATACAAAAAGGACGATCCACAGTGAGTTTTTGCCACTGTGTTCTCTCTTGCACAGATGGCCCACCCTCATGCTGTAAGGTGTACCTCTTTTCTTACTTTTACTTGGCCCAAACCTACTCTGCAGAGCCTATTTCTTTTCCTACCTTTAATAAAACTCTGATACCATTTACATTTGTCTTGACCAATTCTTTGCTCAGAGCATAAAGAACCTAGAAATCACCTCTAGAAGGAGACTCCAGCACCCCAAAACCCAATAACACCAGCATTCGAAAATTTCAATCTCAACAGATCACTCATAGGTTACAACGTCTTTAAAACTATGCATTTCTTTGAGTTTCTTCATTCTAGCAAAGTCATCATTTGACATTCAACAGATAGATGGCTTTATACAAAAATTTTAAACTTTTTGAGAGAATACAAAACACAAGAAGGACTTCTATTATGGCTACAAAGAAGATAATGGAGAAAATAGTTTACTTAGCTTATGACTAAGCCAGCTAGTTAGTGGAAGGGGCTAAAATAAAGTGGGGTGACTAATCATACCGATAAAAATTAAGGATACACAGTGAATTTGAATTTTGCACAAAGAATAAATTTCCTCAGGCAGCAGGGAGTCCAGCCCACTCCCTACTAAAGGAAGGTGTAGCCACTCCCTACTAAGATCCTGAATTTTGAGGAAAATTATAATGCAAATTAATCAGTTTCTTCTGACATCCCAGTTTTCTGTAAACCCTACATGTTAAAGAACTGGGTTAAAAGCCTGAGACTCAATTAGTCATTTTAAATCCACAAAGCCACCTATGATAGGCTAAACAGATGAGCACTCCTATGCTCCGTTTATCTATAATTAGCTCTGGATGAGGGTGCCATGCAGCCACCCCATTCGGGACCCTTCCTGGAAACCCAGGAGCTATTCTCCTTCTCCTTATTTCCAATAAAAACTCTCCTAACGTCTTCCTTTGGTTCTCAACTTCACTCCTCAGTGTTTACAGAATCACAAGCCCATGGTACCACAAATACATGGTATCAATAATACCAAAAGTTCAGCATGTTCTCCTTTACCAGGCAGGATACCCATGAACCAAACCAACTGAAATTGGAAGATCTAAAAGCCATATGAGACATAGTCTGTTAATTTTTGCAGCTGAGTCCCTACAATTTATCTATGTGCCACAAGAATCAGTGACTACACAGAATCCTTTCTGTTCAAGTTAGGGGGGAGCAATTCTACAACCTAGCATCCCAAGAAATCATAGCAAAGAGTGCTCACTCTATAAACATGAACACTAGCACAATTTTGAACATACAAATAGGGGTACTAAAGTTATCCACTGGGTAGGCTGACACAAGAATCTCTTAGAATTTATAAAGACCTGGGTTTGATGTGGCAGATCAAACATTGCTATCTACAGAAACTACTAATTGTGAGACAAAGAGGCTTCAAATTAAGTCAACAGAACAGATCTCACCTCTATCCAAAAAAAAAAAAAAAAATCTACCAAACTGTATGTGAGAGACAGTTTTTAGTAATTTACAGATAGCTTGCATCCCTTGAATAGAGACATGGATATAAAAATGAACACCCTACTCTCACTGTTGTGTTGGCTGTGAACAGTCCTGATGGAGTCCCTTTCAGTGAGGCTTAAGAACAATGTTTCTAATGTTTTTTCCAGAAGACCAAGTCTCTGAAACATTATTAGAATAGTAAAGAATGAAATCTTCTTTTTAAGTGTAACACACAATTTATTTATAAGGATATAATCGATCATTATCCAAGGAACTACAATACATTATAAATAGAGCGAACTGTCAATCCCCAAGGCCTCTGCTTTATACCATGGAATGTATTATCCTTCTCTCAAAATTACAGAGTATTGAAATATGGTACCCTACAAAATATCTTTTAGACAAACACTTTGGATGGAAAACATTTATATCCCTAAGAACATTGAATCATATTGCTATTTTAATTTATGCATAATTAAGATCAATTTTCTTTTCACTGGAATTTTAATTTGGGGTGGGGGGGAGCTTTCATAACATTTTTAAAGCAGGGCAATGTGGGACATGCCTGTAATCTTAGCACCCAGGAGGTTGAGGCAGGAGGATCACTGAAAGTTTGAGGCCAGCCTGGGGTATACAGTGAGTCCAAGCCCATCCTGAACTGCATAGTGAGACCCTGTCTCAACAAACCAAAAAAAAAAAAAAAAACAAAAACCAAAAAACCCAAAAAACCAAACCCACTATTTTAGAAAATGCAAAAAAATCTATCTTTATTATCTTTCATATTATAACAAAAAGGGTCAACCTTTATGTCACTTAGTAACCATAACATGGAACTGAAAGGTAATATAAGCTCAAAGGATATGAGGAAGGAGATTAGTGCACGACAAACCAGCTAAGCAAATAGGCATGATGACCTGTCAATAATGGAGATCCAGGAAATACACAAACAGCTCATAAAGCCTTGCACCTGGGACCAACTCGAGAATGCTATTTTCTCATGAGCACTCCAGCAGGCTTTTGATAAGACGGCCTAGACCTGACATCAATCTGAGGAGTAGAAGATACAAAAGACAGCCACCCCTGGGCTCTTAGCCACTGTGTTCTCTCCTTCACAGTGGTCTACTCTCACCATGCAGAGTATCCTTCTTTTCCTACTTTTAATTGGCCCGTATTTGTTCTGCAGAGCATGTTTCTTTTCCTACCTTTAATAAATGCAAAACCTTGCTACCTTTTGTCTTTGTTTTGTCTAATTCTTTGTTTACTACAAGAGGAACATAGAAAGGATCTTTAGCAGGGGCACCTAGAACCCGAGAATCTGGTAACATGCATACTTTGAATACTCTGAATTTAGAAATCACATTTGGGAAAGTAAAGTTGAGAAGGGCTGCCTGAGGAGACAAAATATAAAGATAAAGCATAGTATCAACAGCCAAAGTAGTTACGAGCAGTGGGGGTTGGGGGGCAGGGTCTTGCTATGCAGTTCAGGCTGGCCCTGAATTCACCATGTACTAGTCTGGGCTCAAACTCCCAGTGATCCTCCTGCTTCAGGCTCCCAAGTGCTGGCATTACAGGTGGGTGCCACCACACCCAGTGCAAGCAGTACTTTGAAAACATAAAAATGTAGCAGCAATTCTTAGAAATCTAAATTTTTCAAACATGAGGAACTTCTGTCCAAATAATTCAGAGTATGACAAGCTTAAAGTGCTAGAAAAATATTTTGAGGCAAAGAAAAAAAGAATCTGTTACCTAAGCAAAGAATAATACGGTAATTTCACACACACAAAAAAAAGCCCTCCTTATACTCTAATGTTACATTTGATACCACTCATCCTTCAATTTTCAGTAAAGAGTATATGAGCTGTCCTCTTTACCAATAAATCTGTTAGTATAGAGATAATTTTGGAAAAAACAAATACAACAAAGTGTTTAGAGTAATCCAATGTTTTCTTCAGTTATCATCTTTAATATTAAAAATCTTTAACACCACTTTCTTCACATCTGTTACAGTATGCCCTCAAATTTGCCTTTTATTACCTTGTTCTCTATTTATTAACTTGGCTTTATTTTGTTTTGCTTTGATGTGATTTGATTTTTGTGGTACTGGTGATTGAACCCAGTGATGCCTAATTACTGAGCTTTAGCTCCAGACTTTTTATTTATTTTTAGACATGGTCTCTCTAAATTGCCCAAGCTGGTCTGCAGTTCTTTTTTGGGGGTGAGGGGTACTACTGGGGATTGAACTCAGGGTCTTGTACTTACTAGGCAAGCATTCTACCACTGAGATAAATCCCCAACCCCTGACCTTCAATTCTTGATCACCCTGTTTCAGCCTCCTGAATAGCTAAGGTTATAGGTGTGTGCCACTGTGCCACGTATTTATTAACTTTTAAGCATAATCTAACTATATCTTCATGCTTTCAAACACATACAAATACATATCTAAACAAATAGATAATAAAATTAAAGCTATTAACAGTAGCTGAAAAATATAATTAACTTTTTAGCATATGAAACTTAAAAATTCCTAATATTTACCTAATGAAATTTGCCATCTTAATAAATAATAACTTCTTCAGGAAGAAAACAAAATATATTTACTATTTTGCACATCTACTATATTTTTCTGCAATTACAGTGTGTACTATACAATCAGCCATTTATATTAAATTACCATCTTTAACCAAAATATCAACTTTTTTTGGACATAAAAGAAAACTATAAATCGTGACACCAAGAAATATCTACCTAATTTTTTCCGTTAATAAATTTATTCTACTTTAATAAATTTGAGAAACGCGTATCATTCAAAGATACTTAAGTGCCCTATTAATCAGTAGCATTGTGCATATGCATATATATGAAATAAATGAAGTAAAAACAATGTTTCTTGAATTATATTTGTTCTTTTTATTCTTAGTAGTAATTAAGGTATGCAAGTGTTATTTATTAATAAGCTTAATTTTTTATTAAAGACTTAAAGCTAACTATAGCTTCAGGAACTGAAAAATTTACTAGTACATGGGGCCATTATGATTTGTGCCATAGTAAGAAATCACAATAGTAAATCTCTAAGAGACACTCATAATTTCATTGGAGAAAGCACAATTATGTAAGTTATAGATACATGTATAGATACATATAACTTACATGAATTATAGATACAATAATAACAATGTATTACTTCATAGCCCTAACATACAATTTTTTTCATATTTTAATCATGAGATGCTATTTTCAAATATTTTCTTAACTAAGATACTGGGCTAACATTTTTTACATGGTAGTAAGAGCAGAGAAAAATGAGATTTTTTATAAACTAACATTAAATTACTCTTACTTGGGAAAAGTTTTTTTTTTTTAAGTACAGTATACATGAACCTCTGTAAGATGTACGAAAAAATCTGATTCATTTATCTCTAATTTTCCAAGAAAAGTTAAAAATGGAGAGGAAGAGAAAAAGGGAGAGGAAGTTGGCTTCAAAAGTGAAATTATCACAGTAAAAAAAGCTAATTACCTTTTGTCTTACAAGCAAAGGAATGGTCAAAATGCAGCAAGGACCATTCTCTATCATTTACCCACACACATGTACACATGCACACACACACACGCATGCACACACATACGCAGAGTGGAACATGTGCATGATAGAGAAAGCAAAAGGACGTCTCCTATCTTAAATACACTGTACATTTTCTAATCCCATCTCCTCAGTGAACTAGTCAGAGGCCTGGAGCTGCTGAATTATCTTTCTTAGTCTCAGTTTTCTCATCTGCTTAATGATAACATGTATTTATTGACTTATTACTAGCACTGCCTTAATTATAACATACATTTATTGACAGTTCCAGATACTGTTCTAAATATTTTATTTACTCCTTTACAAACAGCCCAATGAGAAAAACACAGTCAAGCCCTTTGGCCAGATGAGGAAATAGAAACAGGGAGGTTAAGTAATTTTTTCAGCTAACAGAACAACAAAGTGGAGGAGCCATCATTTGGTGCCTGCGAACTTCAGAGGTATCACAGCTACTGGCTAAGTTGCCCTCTATGGGTTCACTGGGAGGAGTGCATGAGAGAGTCAGTGTAGACACTCAGTTCCTGGCACATAATAAATGATAAGTGTTAGTCACTACTATTAAACTATTAAGAGGAAAACTTTTTGAAAATACAGAGTTAAGAAAGATAAGGTATAGAAATTGCTTCTTTTTTACTACAAGATTTTGGAAAATCCAAAGTAAAAAGGTCTTCCCTGTTCTACAAAGGAGGGGAAATACTTCTTTATAAAATAAAAACTGGTAGCATCAATATGTTACATTCCTCATTGCACCCAATGGTCAGAGATTGTAAGACTTGTAAAAACGGAATAGGATAGGACACATTACCTTGCTAACTCACCTGAGAGACAGGAAAGTATTAATTTTCCAAGTTGGAGTGAAGGATAGCACATCTCCATGGGATAGATCAGCATTTTTTTCTCCACGATTAAAAGAGTTAGTGCCTTGTGTCTACTAACTCTTTTAGCACATACTCAGTCTTAAGATAGGTACTATTACTGTATGTACCATTGTAAAGAAGAATAAACAGATACAGCAAAGTACCATCACTTGCCCTATCTAAGTAAATCAGAATCAGTGCTCACGGTGACTTTGGGATGCTGCTGTCAGAGTTGGCACAGGTAGCCGCCCTTCAGCTAGTGTGGCTCAGTGCTCTGCAGGTGCAGCTGAGTTCCTGTCAGCCTTGTCCTACCTCAGACAAAAGAGCAAGAAGAGGACTGCAGCCGATGCCAGTCTGTCTGTTCTGAGAATAGGGAAGCCACATGGAAGCAGAGTCTTAAATATACAGTTAGACGGGACAAAGATTTGAAACAGATGTTAGTAGGAAGAAAAGGGGAGAGGCACCATTATAACTACAATCAGTTAAAATTAAAGCGCTTTATAAATGGCGTATGTTATGTTAAATATAGAGGAGAGTGCTGCAGACTAAAGGGATGAAGCACATGCAGGCAGCAAGAAGTTCCCTCTCAAGGAAGATTTCAAGAGATGTAGGGAAAACTGAGAGGCACAATTTGGCCTGGTGGAGGTAAAAGCACAAATAAAGGTACAGAGGAAGGAAAGGTGACCAGAGGGACAGAGCTGGTACCCTGAAAGCATTGGTTCAATAATGAGAAGAAATATTATTTGTCACTGTCTTTTTTTGAGATGGACAGAGGAACCAAATTTGGGGTAGAAGCTGAACCTCAAGCTGGTGACAGCTGGATTATAAGCTTCAGGGCAGAAAGGAAGCTGCTGTACCCAGAGAAGGAGAGAGGAATTTGACTTTAGTGTAGAATTCAGAGGCAGGAGGGACAGGGCACCAGAGGAGGAGGCAGAAAAGCAACTGTGGTGGTCAGAGCTGGCAGAAAGCAGTGGTGGCCAATGGGCGCTGCTGTCTCTTTCCCACAGGGAGTGAAGTGATTCCTCCACCATCTCCCAAGAGAAATCCTTAGTAAGCACCTCAGTTCTCACTCCAGCAAGCCCTTGTGTGTTCCCAGTCACTGGCTGGGATCCCAGGCAGGACTCTGGCTGACAGCTCTGTGAGAATTCAAATGGATTTGTGATCCTGGCCATGGCCATTTAGGGTGTCACAAAAGCCCATTCTGCTTTTGTAGGACCTGGAAGGGTAGGGCAACCCCAGATGAGGGTCCTGTCATGGACAATTCTTGGAGGCACTCTATGTTTCGAGATGACCAGCTACAAAGGAGCCTTGTTGTCTACAGTAGTGGCCTTGATAACAGGTCATCTGATTTTTCCTCCTTTTGTGACTCACACTGCTGCTCTCCCGCCCCAGCTTCCTGAGATCATTTCCTAGATAAACTGCCTGCACTGAATTCTCATCTCAGTTTTCTCTGAGGAAAAACCAAAACTAAGACACTCACTATTGTGTTTGTGTGGATCAAATCTTCACATCACAAGTGGGGCACTATGCCTTCCGTTTAGGTTTAGGCCAACAATAGCAAAGCAGATGCTGCATGTACAGATGTGGAGGCTCCTGGAAAGAAAGAGAACACTCATACCCGAGTGACTCTGGGACTAGTTGAGGACTGTTTCCAGGCTGAGGGTGTAGGTCAGTAGTAGATCACATGCTTAGTGTGTGCAAGGCCTTGGACTCAATCCCCTGCACACACACACACACACACACACACACACACACACACACATACACACACATACACATATCCATCAATCTGTTTTGTACTCCTTTAGCCTGTGTTTCTTTCATTCTCTTTATCTCTCCCTCAGAGTACCATGTCCTAATAGCAATAATGTTAACTGCCCAAATTGTTCAGTTAAAAAATAATATTCAAATAAACACATCACAAAGGATTATTTACAAATTGCCAATAAGTATGTAAAAATTCTAAGTATCAGTAGTCACTAGGGAAATGAAATTAATACAATAAGAAGAAATCAGTACATAGTCATTGAAGTAGCTAAAATGAAAAAGCATCATAGAGTCAAGTTCTCTGAGTAGAGAGCAACTATTGATGGGAATATAAAATGGTACAACCACTTTGGAAACAGTTTGGCAGTTTTATATAAAACTGAACAAATACTTAATGGTGCAGTTATTCTAATCAAGACATCTTTCCAAAGAGATATGAAAACAGGACCATAAAGACTTATATGAAAATGTTTATAGCAGCTCTATTCATAATAAACAAAACTGGAAGTAGTCCTAGAGTTCCTAAGTAAGATAACAGGCAAACACTTTCAGACACATGTGCATCAACCAATGCTCTCCAGACATAAAGATAATGCAATTTCAAACAATATGAAAATTATATGCTGAGCAACAGGAGAACTAAAAAGGAGAAGATACTGTATTCCGTTTATATGCAGGCTCCAGGGCAAACAAAACTAACCCATTTAGTTAAAAAATAATGGTTCCCTTGTTAAGGATAGGTAAGGACAATGATTAACCGGAAGATGTATCTTGGTAGAATTTTGAACTACATGGATTTATGTGTCAGTTAAATCCCACAGAACAATACAATTGAGATTTGTGCATTTTAGTCTATATAAACTTTATCTCAACAGAAAAGAAAGAGAACCATGAACAAATGTTGACCTCTAATTATTGATGCATATGATTAAGTATTTAGTGGAAAATACACTAATTTCTGCAGCTATGGAACAATAAAAATAGATTACTGTGTAGGTAGGTAGACAGAAGATAAGGGAATTGCAGTAAAATATAAATTGTAGCATATAAGTGTTGGTATATGGGTATTTACTACCAATATTTTGATGGATTGGAATTTTTCATAATATGATGTTCAAAAACTTGGGAATGTAGACAAAACAACAGCTACATCTGTTGAGAAATATCATTGTGCCTTACTCTCTGTTAAGGTCATAATCTTAATTTTTAATCCTCTCAAAATATTATTACTACCCCCATTCTCCTTAGGAGAGAAAACTAAAACCTAAAGAGGATAAACTAACTTTTATAAAATCAAATGAAAGTAAATAGGATGGTACAGTCACTATGGAAACCAGTTTGGCAATTGGTTTTTTGGGGGGGTGTGCTGGAGATCGAACTCAGGGCTTCGCACTTGCTAGGCAAGCATTCAACCACTGTGCTAAATCCACAACCTCAAGTTTGGCAATTTTATATAAAATTTTAAAATATTGATATCTTGTGCACATTCAGTCAAGAAATCTTACCCCAAAAACCAAAAACTCAGGTACACCAAAACACACATGAATACTTGTTTAAAAAAAAAGTTTTAGCACCTTATTTATAATATAATACTCAAATTCATGTCTTTCTGGTTCCAAATTTCATGCTCCTTATTGTGACATATGGGTTTTAAAAAACAGACCACACTCTGTGCCTTGAAGCATCTCTCATTTACATGGCTAATCAGACCTGTATTTATAAAAGAATATGTTTTTCTCTTCCCCTCTTGGCTCCGAATGTCTCATATGATGCAAGGACACCAGGCTAAGGGTGAAGAATCAGAGCCAAGGAGATGAGATGTCATCCAACAACCATGAGGAGTGCAAAGGGCAGGCCAGCACGGCTTCATTGCATCCAAAGAAGCAGAGGTGAGGGCACTGTCAGTAGGACCTCAAAAGTGCCTGAGTTGGAAAGGCCACAAGTCCAAATACAGTGGGCAAGCAAGGTGAGGAGCCCTGAGACAATATACAAACCAATCCAAGAAAATCCAAACCCACTTGCTTTAGGTAGTCCAAGGTACAAGCTAAAAAGCAAGCGAGAAAGAAAGAAAGAAAGAAAGAAAGAAAGAAAGAAAGAAAGAAAGAAAGAAAGAAAGAAAGAAAGAAAGAAAAGAAAAGAAAGAAAGAAAGAAAAAAGAAAAGAAAGAAAGAAAGAAAGAAAGAAAGAAAGAAAGAAAGAAAGAAAGAAAAGAAAAGAAAAGAAAAGAAAAGAAAAGAAAAGAAAAGAAAAGAAAAGAAAAGAAAAGAAAAGGAAAAGAAAAGAAAAGAAAAGAAAAGAAAAGAAAGAAAGAAAAAAAGAAAGAGACAGACAGACTGGACCCACAAGCATAAAGTCTAGCTTTTTGATTTTTTACCAGTTTTAGTTTATAGCTGCTTTAAATTCAAAACCAAATTTATCAGAAAGTAGAGTTCTCTTGCCTCCATATAAGCACAGCCTCCCCTATTACCAAGATTCCCCACCAGAAGAGTCTATTTGTTAAACCGATAAACCCTTTAAAGTGCATAGTGTACAGGAGGGTTCGGTCTTGGTGCTGAACATTCTGGAGTTCTGACAAGTGCAGAAGGACACGTATCCTCCATTATATTATCATACATAACAGTTTCACTGCCTTATACATGGCGCCTGTGCACCATCATCCCAATTATCCCATCCACCAAACCCCTGTCAATCACTGAACTTTTCACCATCTGCGTAATTTTGCTTTTTCCAGAACATCAAACAGCTGGGCTTACACGGGATGTAATGTTTCATATTAGCTTCTTTCACTTAATGATATACAATTTAAGTTTCTTTCATTTATTTTCTTGTTGTGATAGCTCATTTCTTTTGAGTGCTAAATAATATCCTGTTTTCTGGATGTATCATAGTTTATACATTCATCTACTGAAGGACATTCTCGTTGCTTCCAACTTTTGTCAATTATGAATAAAACTGCTATAAACATCCATATACAGATTTTTGTGTGGATGTAAGTTTTTCAATCATTTGGGTAAAGAGCAAGGAGTGTAATTATTGGACTGAACAGTCAGACTATGTTTGATTTCATAGGAAACCACCAATCTGATTTCCAAAATGGTTGCACCAACATGAATGAGAGCTGCTATTGCCCTACATCCTCCCCAGCATTTGGTATTTGGGATTTTGGTCATTCTAATAGATGTGTCTCATTGTTTTAATTAGCAATTCCCCCAGGACATATGTTGACTATCTTTTCATATGCTTGCTTGCCATCTGAGTACCTTCTTTGGTGAAGTGTCTGTCCATGCCTTTTACCCAGTTTCTAAATGACTTATTCATTTTCTTATTGTTAAGTTTTAAGGTTTTCTGTATAATTGGGATAGCAGTCTTTCATGAACTAATTATTTGCAGATATGGTCTCTCATTCTGTAGCTTGTCTTTTCGCCTTTTTGACAGTCTTTTCCAGAATGGAAGTTTCTAATTTAAATAAAGTTCACCTTATGAATTGTTCTTTCACAAATCATACATTCTATGCTGTACCTAAAAAGTCATCACCATATCTGAGGTCATCTAGATTTTCTGCATAAGGCCTAGTTTTGAGGACTAGTTTTCTCAGATACCCAGCACCCGACATCACTGAAACTCCACTGTATGATAAATTATACACAGCTAGTTTTGGCAAGATTCAATGCAGTAATGATAATTACAAGTCTCTTCACATTAAACACATTAAGAAAATACACATATGTAGATATATAATACATATATATATCTTTTAAAGGGACTAGGAATATTATTATGGAACCAAACAAAAAACAGGAACCAACACTAAGGGGAAAAAAATGGAAAGAAAGGGGAAAGGGAAATCATGGAGAATTGTGAATAAACCTGCAGTAAATAGGGATGGAGGGAACAGAAGGGAGGGGTGGGGAAGAGGGGGGAGAACCAAGAGACACCATGTACAGGTACAAAACAAACATGATGAATGTGATCAATATGTGTACAATGTACCAATACATGTTCTTGGTTAAAAAAAATAAAAATAAGAGAAAACATTTTTAAAAAAAGATTGAAACAGTTTCTACTTCTCTGGTTTTCTGTGTGGCATGAGAAATGCCATCTGAAGCTAATTTGGATCTTGCAAACAGGGAAACCTGTGCTTACCAACTGTGAAGATTTTACAATAAATGAATCTGTCCTGCCTTGGTTTCCTCTTTTCTAATAGGGACAGTAATAGTTTCCGGTACTTGTAGTGGTTGTGTTACATGAGTTAACACATAGAAGTGGTCCTGGGACAAAACAAGGGATCATGAGAGGTCATGGACATTAGCAGTGATGTTGTCAGTGTTGGTGGGTTGCTGCTGTCCTTGGCCAGCTGAAGACCCTGTCTCAGTTACAAGCTCTTAGAAGCTCCTGGCAGCCACTCCTGCCACACTCCTCCTGTCAGTTTCTCTGGCTCTATGCATCTGTCTCAACTAGTCACAATACAGAGCTGAAGTATGTTAATTTGTGTCTTATTCGTTGTAAGCACCAACTTACTGCACAAATAATACTTCCTCATTCCTTCTTTCTGAAACTTTTTTCTCTGGTCCATTCAATTTGCTTTTCTCTTTACAACTCTTCTGCAATTTCTGTCAAAGGCAACTGAACTGAAATTAGCTTACATAACTGTTTCTTATGAGTTGCCTATGCTGGATCAATAGCCTTCAATAAAACACAAACTTGTTCCACCTCTGAAAGTTGTTTCTGTATCCTTAGATTCCATGGATTGCTCAGGAAACAATATCATCATAGGATTTAATTTTACTTGCACATCTATACCAGTTTGGCATTTCTAGACATGAATAAAAAACCAATACCAGTTTGGCATTTCTAGACATGAATAAAAAAGCAATGTGAACAATTATATAATGACTAAGCAGGCTTTAATTACAGAAAACACAAACATCATAGGCAGTATAGAGTGATGAAAAGTGTGGATTTGAAACCCTAACCTGTCACTGTTCACTGTGCAACAAGGAGCATGTCACAATCTTTCTGAACATCAGTTACCTGACCAATAAAGACACTTAACATGTACCTCTACACACTGTTGCAAAGACTAAATGAGATAAGTACCATAAAGAGCCTACTATACAGGTTATCTTAGGAAGTACAAAAAAATATTTTAAGTCAAATGATTTTAATTTTTGAATTGTCACTGTACACACATTTGAACTACAGACAGTACCAAGAATTTCCTAAAAACTTTCAGTTAATTAGAAAAGTGTATGATATAGGGAGCTTTGTTCTATTTAACATGACCTACAGCTATGGTCTGTCTTGTTCATGTGTCTGATTGGTTTATCTGACAACTGGTGTGTCCTTGAACTGGAATAAGGATCTTGAACCCCACTATCATGCATGATCAGAAAGAGATCAAAGAAGACCTTATTTTCTTTCTGAAATTTAATACAACTGACAGACCATAAACAGCAATTTTTGTATCTGCATCAGTTCTAAGGAGTGTACCACATCCCTTGACCTCTTTCAGACCTGCTGCTCTTCACTATTCCTCTGGGAACCAGACAAATTCACTCCCAAGCTCGTGGCCCTTCACCCTTTACTTTACCCTCCAACAGCAAGTAAAGTTGTCAGAGTGCCACATTCCTTTCAAACCACTGTGCAATAATTAGAAGAAAGAAAGGGAGGCAGGAAGGAAAAGAAGGAAGGAAGAAAAGAAAGAAAGAAGGAAGAAAGGAAGGAAGGAAAGAAGAGAAAAAGAAAGAAAAAGAGAGCCAATTATGGTGGCACATGCCTGTAATTCTAGCACTCAGGAGGCTGAGGCAGTAGGATCACCATGAGTTCATGCCCAGCCTGGGCTACATAGTGAGTTCAAGACCAGCATGGACTACATAGCAAGACCCTGTCTCGAAAACAAACAAAACAAAAAGAGGGAGGGAAGGAGGGGGAAGGAGAGGGAGAGGGAGGGAAGGAAGGGAGATATGGTTCTTGCTTCTGAGAAGTAGCTGATAGACAACCAACCACCACAGTATCCAGCAACAGGTGTGCAACTTCTGGACAGAGGATCAGCTGACAATGATTCTAGGTTGGCTGGAGTCGATTGTACCCCTAAGATGCATCTAATTATTTAAATATCAGATGGCTATTGAGCAGGTTGAATGGAGGACTAATTTTTAGTCTAGGTCAGGATAAAACTTTTGGTAGGGTTAGGGTTACAGATTCACAAATTTCAAAGGATTCCATCACCAAAAACATAAATATTCCCAGCTCCAAATTGTGCACCTCTCTCTCTCCTGAGGGCTTTCACTCTATTTCTTTGACTATGTGCTTTTGAATTTCTGCCATATGCCTCTTATGCCTTATCCCTTTTTGGCTGTTTCTGACAGGTTCTGAAAATTCTTTTTCTAACACGCGGGTCAGCAAACCTGCAAATTAATGCTACAGAGAAAACTGGGTTTCACTTCCTTATCACCCCTTTGGAAACCTCTGTCCAGTAACATTCCAAACATTATTTCAATAGTAGTTCTTTTGTTTGGTTTTTCTTTTCTTATTAGTACAGCTTTGCTGTACATAATGTTTACATTCCTCGTGTGGCATTGGTATATGGACATAATACATCTCAATTCCATTTTTTATCTCTTTATCTCCCCTCCTTCCCCTCTCCCTCCATCCCTTGATCTTCTTTCCCTTTGAGAAAGGTCTATTTCCCTACTTCTTATTATGTCTTTTATTTTGCTCTTTATTTACAACTTGAATTTCTCATATAAGTGAAAACGTACAATATTTAAACTTGTGTGTCTGTTTTATTTAACATTATGGCCTCAAGATGCATCCATTTTCCTACAAATGACTCAAGTTTATCATTCCTTATGGCAGAATAATACTCCATTGTATGCAAATACTACATTTTCTTTGTCTAATTATCTGTTGATAGGCAATATAGGTTGATTCCAAGACTTAGCTATTACGAATTGTGGTGCTATAAACACAGTACGTATGTATCACTGTGTGGCAGACTTATTGTGGTCAACTTGAGCAGGTACTCCAAGCTGAGCTGAGGTGGTGAGGTACTGGTCACAGAAGATCCACCTGAAAGTTATTGCCAACACAATATAAAGGAGAACAGGGGCAGAAGATAGTGACCGGCTGTTTTCCAGGAGAAGCTCTGTTGCGGCTGATTCTTCCAAATGGAACTCGGCTGTTCTTTTGGCAGAAGGAGCTCGGGGCCTTGCTGTCACTGGGGATGGCTGCTGTTCACTTTGGGGAACTATGGTCTTTACCTCTGCTGTGAGCATCATATCCTGGTTCCAGTATAGATTTCTTCAACCTTTTAGTGCAGGCATGGATGTACACAGGACATTGCTGTGAGCTCCCAGCACTTGATTGGATCTTTTCAGTCTTCCATACATACCGGAAGGTGTTCCTCACTCTTCCTGCATTTGGCTTGGGTGTGTGAATGTTGTAATTTATAAATGTCCTGTATTAAATCTGCTCTCTTACAAACCATTAACTCTAGAAAAGTAACTAATACACACAGTATGTATGTATCACTGTAATATGTTGTGTTTAACCTTTCAGAAAGATACCTAAAAAGGAGATAGCTGAGTCAAATCAAATTTCTACTAAAAGTTTTTTGAGGAATCTCCATAAGAAGATAAAATAGGTAAAACTCTTGAAGTCAGAGATGTAGGCAAGGACTTTCTAAAAAGAACTGTGGTTGCACAAAAAATAGTACCCAGAATCAACAAACTGGACCATGTCAAATGAAAAACCTTCTACACAACAAAAGAAACAACCAACAGAGTGAAAAGACAACCTACAAAATGGGAAAAAAATGTTTGCCAGCTATTCCTCAGAGAAATAATAATTAGAATGATGAACTCAAAAAAAAAATCAGACCCCTCAAAATAAAAGACTAGTTCTTTTGTAGTGATTAGACCTTTCCATTTTCTGAATTAGCTTTTTTTTTTTGAATTAGCATCCATTTTCTTAATAACTAAAAATAGCACTATTTAGAAATTGCTGTTTTCTAAATAGCACTACAGGACAAGGTACAGAATTCTGCAAAATTGCTACCGACCTGGAGCTTTTCATATGTGAACATTATAGTCTTGTGGTAGAGGGCTAAATTAACTTTCAGAAGTCAGTGCTCTGCAGAAAAAATTGAGAGCATTTTGGAGCCAGAATTGGAGGATGTCTAGAGATTGGTAGGCTGCTCTAGAAAAATATACCAAAGGAGAATATTTGAATTTGGACGGCAAGACAAAGAGAGCAGCACAAGAAGGAGAAACAAATTACATTTTGAAAGCTAGAAAGTATATATCCCCAAATCAAGGTATATTTTTCATTTTAACACAATATTGTATTTAACGCATGAATGATTCAGTTAATTTAGGATGAGAAATTGCAAATTTAACATGTCCTTTTTTCACGTCTGTTTTGCTTCAGCTATCATAATAGTATTTTTTAAAAAGATCAAAATGTGGAACTGAATCATTTCTTAACACTATAAAAATAGAATCTAGTACTTAGAGGCAAGAATAGTAGGCTCCCACACTTCATTTAAAATTAAATTCTACTTTAAAAATCTCAGAGAATAATTTACATTATTTTCTTTCTTAAAGGCTTTTTTGGTGAATTTTCAGATTTAAAACAGACTGAGTTCTGCTGCTGTGCTTTTTGTCTGTATACAATTATTTATGTCATTCATATTGATTCTTTTCCATTTTTAAAATAACATCCTATTTTTATTTTGCCTTTACTTCAAAAGATAGAAACAATTTTATCCTTAGAGAAACCCTAAAAACATTAAGCCACATACAGACTCCATTATTGAATTACTGGGGATTCTTTGTTACTGTGGGGAATAGAGTCCCAAAGGGTTCCTCAGGTCTTGCGCACAACGAACAGAGAAGTGGACTTGGCATGAGATGGTAAGCTAACAGCAGCAAAGTTTAATTAGATGACAGTATGTTCAGAGTAGGCTTGTTCCAGTGAAAGGAAAATGGCGTGAGTACTGAGGGCATTAGGGTTAGGGATTTTAAATGGTGCATGGGGCCTAGGGCCCCTCCCACGGAGTCTTCCAGAGTACAGCTGATAAATGATTGTCAGGGTACTGAGTCATATCAGCCATGTCTATTGTGCATGTCTTTTCTCATAATTCACTCTCTTATAATTGGATTATGAGATGCAGTCCATAGGCAAGAAGCTTCAGTGAGCTCCAGGTGAAGAAAGGTTACTGTAGGCCATGCAGGCAGATTTGGCATGCAGATGTCCTGGTTTGGGATTTTGGAATTTTCCAGAGCAGGCTCAGGGGTCTTTGCTTTTCTTATCTCTGCCCCTGGGTAGTAAGTCATAGGACAAAGGTCAGGGTGTTGGCCCTAGGTTGTTGCCCAGGTTCAAGTGAGAGGAGTGGAGCGGCCCTTCAGCCCTGACTGTAGTATTTATATTATTTTGATTGCAAACTATTAGAAACCCAGTTCATATGAGCTGAAACAAAGAAAGGGAATTTTATTGACTCACATGTGGAACAACATGGCATTAGAGGTGATGAGAATTAAAACCATTAATCTTTCATAGCTGTTGCTTTCTCTTATTTCTGGCTCTCTGGCCCTCTGCAGGTTACATTCCTTCTCTGCAGCTATGGATGAGTTTCTTCACAGGGTAGGGGACAGAGCCATCTGCTCCTCATAGCACACATCCTCAAAGATCTGCGTCAGGGAAAAAGAGTACCCCTTCCCCAGGTCAGCTGTGAAAAGGCTCACCAGGGGAGCATTCTGATTAGCCTGACCTTTGTCACGTGACAATCTTTAGCTCAATTACTGTACTGAAGGTAACATAGCATGATGGATGGCTGCCACTAGAACCACATAGTTTGAGGAATGCTTTGGAGAAAAAAAGAGGGGTTATACTATAAGCAAAAAAAAAAAAAAAACCCTCCAATTACTGATAATAGAAAATGCAAACAGGAACATACTTTGAGAATAAAATTCATTATTTAAAACCAGATGCATCTTATGACCTCAAAAACTCCCTTTAATGTACAATAGTTTATAGACACCATCATTTTATGTTTACCTCTTCCACTGAATGGAGAACTTCCAAAGAACTAATTATATGCTATTTGGCTTTGTATTGCTGGTACTTAACATTGCATCCAGCACATGACAGATAGTGAAGAAGTGCTTACTGACCTGAGCTGATGCATATACATAAAAATCATTTGCAGATAGCAAGATAAACATAAAAAATATTGGCCTATTCACATCCACAACACTAGACACCTCCAAGATACAAACACCTACTCTTTTACTAATATTCAGAATTTTTTAACTGAAGAATAACAAGTAGAGTTTCCAAACTTTTGGTTACCCAGCAAAGTTATTTATTACTCATCCCCTTTTCCTGGATATATAGCTTCATCACATTTCTCAGATTCCTTTGAATTTGAAGTGTTACTATGTAACTGTGTTCTCAGAAGTTAAATATTGTCAATTACGGGACTAGGCTTTGGACTGTCTCTTTGATATTCTTTACGTCTTCTGGAATCCAGATTAACAAAACTTCAACCATGCAGATGACAACACTATGTTATGAAAAGTGTGGTGTCATATTACAGAGGAAGCCTAGATCACTAACTGGCCACATGGAAAAGAGCTGACTCACCAAGTTAGACCATCTACCTCAGTTTTGTTAGCATGAAAAAAAAATTATCACTGTTCTTCATGTACTAGATGGTTGCCTCTCTTTGTTACAGAAGTTTGTTACAGAATCTTAACTTTAAAAAGTTACAGAATGCTAACTTTAAAAATTGAAGCAAACCAGAAGCTGAAAGGTAGGATTACACTGACAATGAAAAATATATATATAGGAAGGAAAAAGTTGAGTTACCAGTAAAGAAAACAGCATGGGAAGAAATGATCCTGTATTGCAGATAAGTAGGGAGATTTCAGGTTTATGGATGGGTTTGGCAGCTATAGAATATGTAGGACATAACAAGAAATAAGTGGAGAAAAAGAACACTTTCAGAACTTTTTAGTTTTAATTGCATTTCCTTTTGATTTTTCTTAGACAATGTAAATACTTAAAATATTTAAAAATTGTTTTTGGCACCATGTTTGTATTAATTCAGATGTGACACTAATTAAATAGACTGGCTCCAGAAGCAGTCAAATTAAATCATCTTACACATATTTTTATAAGAATTGAATAAATGTTGTTTCCCACTGGTGTTTAGACTATTACATTGCTTTTGAAGTTTAAATTTTTTTTCTCCTGACAAACAAGACTTTCAAGCTAATTACTGGGCAAAATGTCGTCAGGTGATATTGAACAATTATGATTAGAAGTACTCCAGATGTGAGTCAGGCAAGGAAGTAACTTGGAAAGTGGGGATAATATTGTATTGTTTTTAGTCATCATCGATCACTGTTCTTTTATTTTACTTCAAAATTTTTATTATGAAAATGTTCAGTCCTTTAAAAAGTTGAAGAAAGGTAAAATAAACACTAATCTCATTCCTCACCTGGATCTTCCTTTGTTACCATTCTCTTTAGTCTCACCTCACTCTTGAAGATACTCTCCTGTGTTAACTATGTTTTGTTTTGTCATAACTATGTTTTACCTTTCTACCTGGCATATATTTTTGTGTATAAAGTGATAGAGATAAAAATTTATTTTTCATGGTGAAAACCAGTGAGACAGGACTACCATGGTGGGACAGAAGTGGGGCAGAAGGCTGGGATGACACAATAGTCACTGGGCTGGGGCTGAGGAGGTCCCAAGGCCCAAGGCCTGAGGAGGTCTAACCCACTCTTCTGTAGCATATATTTGCAGATTGCTGACTGTCCTTGCAGAAAAATAATTTTTAGGATGTCATAAGAGGCATGGGAAGACTTTATTAGGTAGAGAGTTTAGGACACATTCAAGAGTGGAGTGCTGATGCTCAGAGAAATGAAATGCACTGCTTCCTGGAACAGGAACTATTTATGCTTTTCTCAAATGGGTGAAAACCCTGGGAAAAAGTGGCCCACCTCACCCCCAAGAAGGGTACTAGCCCATTGTATATTTATGGGCCCAGGATTTTTATTTTTATTTTTTAATTTTTTTGGTTTTTTTGAGACAGGGTCTCACTATGTAGTTCAGGCCGGCCTGAGCTCACTATGTTGCCCAGGCTGGTCTCGAACTTGCAGCAATCCTCCTGCCTCTGCCTCCCAAGTGTTGGGATTATAGGCATGTGCCACCCCAGTGGGGCCCAGTATTTTTAAAAAATAATTTAAATATTCTTTGGATTCTCTCAACTGGTTCCTTTATTTTAGTATTAGGCTCCTGCTCTATTAAGCCAATTTATGGAATTTTAATATTCTCAGAAATTTTGGGTATGATGGGTCTGGTAAGAAAGGAGCCTAAATTTAATCAAAGAAATGCTAATATGAATGCCTTGGGTGACTTTGGCTGGGTCCTGGAAGTGGCAGTCTTCTTAAAACGACAATTTTTAGTTATGATTTCCTTGTCTCCTTCCTACCTATCATTTGTTTCTTTTACCTCACCTCAACCGAGCAGTATAAACTATTGCTCTTTGCAGTATGACATGATCCAACAAATCCATCAAGACATGCTGATAAAAACTACAGACATAGAATGTTTGTATGAAATGAAAAATCATTACCAAGGAAAAAAAAAAAAACTAAACAAGGCCTCCAAATTCACTTGCTCATAGTCAACTTAAAATCTCTAATTTTGAGGTAATACACTAATGCCAGTAGTTTCACACTAGTTTTGCAGTAGATAACACCTCTGAAATGTGGATTTGGTAATACATGCAGTTGCTTGTGTTATTTCCCAGGAACCTATGCACAAACTTTGCTGAAAACATTGACCCTTCACTTGAACCTAGAGAAATCTGAAGGGTGATCAAAATGGAATAAAAGGGATGGTACTTGGTCTTCATAGTGTGTCTGTCATCTTTGTTGTCACAACACTTGGATCAGATTTTACTCACCTCTCTCTGTAGTCATGTTGATTATCTAAAGATGTTTAGCCCAAGACCGTAATTCAGGATTAACTTAATCTATTGCCCATTGGATCTGGTATGTGTTTTCTTTCTCTTTCTCTTGCCATTCTTTTCTGTTCCTTCCTTTGTACGTCTTCAGAAGCCAGATAGCCCCAAGCACCTGATGTCTTTGGCCCTATCATGGACCCCAGACCTACAAGGCTGGGATGTTTTGCATAGGATCATGGTACTAGTTACATGAAAATTCAACAGTCTCTAGGATGAGTTCACCATGACCACCCAGTGGTCTAAATCCATCCCCAGAAGAAACATCTTTTGGAAAAGTGCCTCTGGCCAACAGAAATTACTAGACGTTAGCTTACCCCACCAAATCAATAAAAAATTTCTGTTCTCTGTTCTGTGGATCAGCAGTTTGGTCACTCTCTGGGCCAAATGCCAGATCTCTTCAGCTAAAACCTCTATTTGGCTGAAGCCTCTTTCCCTTAAGCTTTGCTTGTGCAGAAGTGTGTACGCTTGCAATATTTGCCCAAGTCTTGTTTCTAACAACTCTGGGTCAAAAGATCCTGTCATCTGGTATCAGTGGGGCTGGATATTAAACTATTTCTTGGGCTACGAACACATTACTTCATACTTGCCTTATGGTATTGGGGTAGGGCTCAACAAACCTCATGTCTCCTTTGCTATGTGTTCCCTATTATGTTCACCAACAAGGAACTATAGAGGAAGGCTATAAATCTGAAACCGATTAGGGACATGCTCCTTCCTGATCACTCAAAGTATCTTTCTAGCAATGACTTTTAGCATGGCAAAAGCCTTGTTTTCAGTAGTAATTATTCCAATTTCCAGTTTATATCACACCTCCAGATCCAGCCAGTTTGTGCCCCTTCTGAAAAATTAGCAGCTGTGGCCCTTCCCCTAAGGTCTAGGTTCCTCCTCTGATGTGCCTTTCCTCCAAGCTTTTAGGTTCTAAAACAGGTGCCTTTCCTCCAAGCTTCTAGGTTCACATCCATAGATTGAACCAGCCATGGATAGAAACAATTAAAAATAAAAATCGCATCTATACACGACTATGTACCTAGTTTTTTTGTCATTATTCCCTAAGCAATACAGTATAACCACTATTAAAATCAATCATATTGTTATGTATTATGAATAATCGAGAGATGATTTAATATATACAGGAGGAAGTGCATAAGCTATGTGGAAACAATATGCCATTTAATATATGGGACTTCAGTATCTTGGAAGTTCAGTATCCATGCAGCATCTGAGAACTAATCCCCTACAGCACCAAGGGATGACTATAATCACAAATACCTCCTTTGGTCTTTTAAAAAGTTTTAATTTTCTTAGTAATATGTGTAGTACATAATGCTTACATTCCTTGTGGGAAGGTGGTACACAGACATAACACATTTTAATTCTTTTTTCATCCCCTTTTCCTTCCTTCCTCCACCCACAGTCCACCCATTTCTTGATCCCCTTGCTTTTGCTTCTTTTTTTGTACATGTTTGCAGTTCATAACGGACTCTTGAGTTCTAGCAATGGCAGCTGCTTCCTGCATACGATCTGTTACCTTACTGTGCCATTTTTGCTATCGAGGTTCCCTACAAATTGTTTATTACATTCCATACATTCAATTCTTTGTTGAAATAATGGTGTGATCTTTATTTTTCTCTCAGGACCTTGACTGTTCAATGACCCACCATCACTTTTCTCCCTTCTCTTCCTTTCCTTTTTCTTTTCTTTTCTTCCTTCCTTCTTTCCTTCCTTTCTTTTTTCTTCCTTCCTTCTCTTTTTCTTCTTTTGTTCTCTCTCTCTCTCTCTCTCTCTCTCTCTCTCTCTCTCTCTCTCTGTGTCTGTGTGTGTGTGTGTGTGTGTGTGTATGTGTGTGTTGCTGGGGATTGAATGTAGGACTTTTGCACTGAGCTATATAACCAGCCCCCATTTTTGTAAGTCTCTAAGTTGCCCAGACTGGGCTTGAACTTGTTATTCTCCTGCCTCAGGTTCCCAGATTGCTGCAATTATAGGCATACACCACCACACCTGGCTAAAAACCATTCTTATAGCATATTGCAAAACCACTTTGTACAACTCAAATTACCATGTTTGAGGGATTCTACTTTGGACTCTTCTTAGATCTGTTCTTTTTTTTTATCTTTATGGCAATACCTTAATATCTTTGTTGTTGCAGCTTTATGCTTCTTGATATCTGGCATTGTTAGTCTTAATCTCATTCATTTTCTTTAAGTTTTGAATGCCAGGCTGTGTGTTCCTTTAGGATGTCCTTTGGCTATAGAGAGTCACATTGCCAAAGGTCACAACCTTCCTGAATCTGTCTGCATTTAGTGACCAAGAAATGCAAATACATATAAAGACAACACTATTTCCGTGTGTAAGACATTCTGAGGGACATGCACTCCTGTGCCCCTTTTCAGGTTGGCTGACACTTTGCCAGACATGTATGGCAGTTGACATCTCCCTTTGCCAATAGAGCTTCCAGTGCTTTTTTTTTCATGCACGTTGATCTCTAATACACATCTTGTTTCCTGATTTGCATCTTGACATCTACTTTAGGATACCCCAAACTACAACTAGCCCTTACTGCAGAAACTTGTCACTCTCCTGGTTATGGTGATAAGAGTTTAAACCCATATCCTTGACTACAGACCTCTGTTTTTTTGTGGTGATAAGAAGTGGCTCACACTATTGTGAGCACTGTGGTCAAAAAATATCCCACAAACTCAGAATATGAAACATAGCTTTGCTACCAACAGCAATGCAGAAGGAAAAAAAGTAAGGATTCAAGAGCTAGAGGCTGAGAGCCACCACCATTCTGGAGCACTGCAGTCTATGCAGTGGCCCTCTCTCTTGTTCTCTTGGTATTGTTTCCAGGGATTTATCTTTTTTTTTTTTCCAAAAAGCTGACTGTTTTCCCTTTTATTTTTAAGTTGCAGAGTAAGTTTTACAAAATTCTAGGTTTTAAGGCATATATTTTGAACATCTCTACTCCCACAATTACCCTGTCTTACACGCCATTTCTCTCCCCTTATTCCCCACCTCTTGTTTGATAATAGCCTCTCTTCTTTCAAATTATCTTTCTGGAGTCCATACATTAGGGAGATTGTGTAATATTTATCTTTGTGAGTCTGGCTTATTTCGTTCAACATCATGATCTCCAAATCCATCAATTTTCTTGCAAATGACAACATTTTGTTCTTCTCTATGGCTGGATAATATTCCATTGTGAACATGTACTGTATTCTATTTACCCCCTCATCTGTTGGTGGGCATGTAGGTCTGCTCCACACCTTGGTGACTGTAACTTTTGCAGCAGTGAACATGGCTACGTCGGTATCCCTATAACGCGATGACTTTCATTCCTTCAAGTATATATCATGGAATGCTAGAGTGAGATCAAAGGGGAGCTTTATTTTTTAGTTTTGTGAGGAAACTTCCCACTGATTTCCATAGTGGTTGTACTAATTTACATTTCTACCAGCAGTGTAGAAGTTTTCTCCCCTGATCCTAACCAACATTTATTATTTTTTGTATTTTTGATGATAGCCATTCTGACTAGAGTGAGATGGACCCTCAATGTACTTTTGATTTGCATTTCCCTAATTGCTAAAGATATTGAACATTTTTTATCTACTTACTGGTCATTCATACTTCTTTTTTTATTAGTATATGTTTGCAGTACATGATCTTTACATACTTCTTTTGAGAATGGTCTGTTCAATTAATTTGCTATTCAATGGTTTGGTGTCAAGTTTGTTGAGTTCTTTCTATAGTCTAGATATTATTCTTGGTAATATCTAGAAAAGATTTTCTGCCATTCTGTAGGCTGTCTTTTCACTCTTACTTGTTTCTATTGCTATGCAGAAAGTTTTTAATTTGATGTAGTCCTATGTGTTGATTCTTGTTATAGTTTTCTGTGCTATTGGAGTCCTATTCAGAGTCTTTGCCTGTGCTGAGTAGCTCCAAATGTTTTTCCTAGATTTTCTTTTAGAAGTTTCAGGTTAAGACTAGGCTTTAATCTAGCTATTTGACCCATTTTGAATTGATTTCTGCACAGGATGAAAAATAGAAATCTAGTTTCAATCTTCTATAAGTTGATGTCTGGTTTTTCCATGTCCATTTGATAAAAAGGCCATTTTTTTCCCAATATGTATATTTTTGGCCTATTTGTCCAGAATCAGACGACTGTAGGCGTGTGCGTTAGTTTCTATGTCTTCTGTTTTGTTCCAATGGTCTGTGTGTCTATTTTGTGCCAATATCCTGCTGTCTTTGTTACTATAACTTTACAGTATAAATTGAAATCAGGTATTGTGATGCCTTGAACCTTGCTCTTCTTTGCTTATAATTGCTTTGGTTATTCTGAGTCTTTTGTGTTTCCACATGAATTTTAGAATAGATTTTCTAGTTCTGTGAAGCATGTTATTGATACTACATTTAATAGGAGTGACGAAAATGGACATTTTGCCTCATCAGCAGAAACCAGATTTAAAATACGTTGCTTCCTATTGTATCATTAATAGCTCTGTCCTCTATTTTATTGATTTTGCTGTAATTTTTATATTTTTATTGTTTTTTATTCTTTCCCTTGAATTTATTCTATTGTCCACTTTTAACTTCAAAAGTTAACTTCAAAGACACTTGGTTCATTAATTTTGATAGTTAACTTTTCTCCAATAAAAATACTTAAAGCTATAAATTCCCCTCAAGGCATCATTTCTTTTTTTTTTTTTTTTGGCAGGGGGTGTGCTGGGGATTGAACACAGGCCCTTCTGCTTGGTAGGCAAGTGCTCTACCACTGAGCTAAATCTCCAACCCCAGAGCATTATTTCTTACATGGTGTGAATGCACGGCATTTTAACCCTGAACTCTAGGAATGTATGCTGCACACAGTGACTTGCTTTAAGAGAATACCTTCAGGGAAGGAAGGAGAGGGAAGTGTCCCATCCCTCATCCTACTAAAAGGCTTTTGTTCAGCAAAAGAAATCACTAACAGAGCAGGATGAAAATCCACAGACTGGGAAAAAATCTTTGCCAGCTGCCCCTCAGACAAGGGTCTAACATCTAGAATATAAAAAGAACTCAAAAAAATCAAACCCCCCAAATTTAAAGACCCAATCCAAAAATGGGCATCGGAAATGAATAAACACGTCTCAGATGAAGAAATAAAAATGGCAAATAAACATATGAAGAAATGTTCAACATCACTGGTCATTCAAGGGATGCAAATCAAAACATTGCTAAAATTCCATCTCACTCCAGAAAGAATAGCTATTATAAAGAAATCAACCAACAACAAGTGCTGGCAAGGCTGCAGGGAAAAAGGAACCCCTCTCCACTGTTGGTAGGAATGTAGACCAGTCCAGCCCCTATGGAAATCGGTATAGAGACTCCTTAAAAAACTAAATCTAGAGGTTCCATTTGATCCAGCTATTCCCTTGCTTGGTATCTTCCCAGAAGAATTGAAAACCTCATACCATAGAGATATATGCACAACTATGTTCATAGCAACACAATTTGTCATAGCTAAGTCTTGGAAACAACCCAAATGCCCAATAACTAAAGAACGGCTAAAGAAGATGTAGTTTTTCTACACAATGAAGTACTACTCTGCCATAAAAAGGATAAAATAGAGTCATTTGTAGGTAAATGGATGCACCTTGAGAACATACTCTTAAGTGAAATAAATCAGTCACTCACGAGTACACATCAAATTGTTTCTCTGATAAAGGAAACCATAAGTGTACATAAAGACAAAGAGGCATAATAGATGTTAGGTAAAAGAAAGATAATATTCAAAAGAGAGGAGAACTAGAAGGGGAAAAGAAGGAAGAGAAAAGGGAGAGAAAGGGAAAAGAGAAAAAAATGGAAAAATGTAAATAAACCTGCTGTAAATAAGGAAAGGGGGGAATGGAAGGGCGGGGTGGGGAAGGGGTGGGGGACCAAGATACATCATGTATAGTTACAAAATAACCATGATAAATGGGATCGTTATGTATACAATGTACCAATGTATGTTCTTGGTAAAAAATAAAAATTAAAAAATAAATAAATAAAATTAAAAAAAGAAAGGGAAGTGTCCCATCACAGTGAAGAAATCTAATACAAGGTATCTCAGACAGATGATCAAGGTCCACACTAACAGTGATACATTATCTTGGTGGTATTTACCATTGACACATTGTGATGTATATCAACAGCATGTTAACTCTGTAATCTTCCCAGCAAAAACCCTAACTTCAATGTAATCATGAGAAAATATCAGACAAATTCCAATATGAGGCATCCTAAGAAACACCTGTCTAGTACTCTTCAAAATCGTCAAAGACATCATAATCAAAGAATATCTGAGAAACTGTCACAGAAGACATGATGACTAAACATAATGTGGTCTCCTGGATGAACCAAGGGAAAAAAAAAAGACCTTAGAGAAAAACTAAGAAGATCTTAGTTTAAAGCATAAGATCATAAAGATAAAATTTAATTTATACTACTATTGGTTCATTAATTATGGCAAATGTATCATACTAACATAAGATATCAAGAAAGGAAAATGGATGTGGGGTATATGAGGAATCTCTTCATTATCTTCACATTATGTGTGTAAATCTAAGCTGTTCTTAAGATTATGCATACCTAGGCACATATATGTATATATTCATTTTGTTGTACATATTGTTGAATTCATTATGATTGCTTCTTTAACTCATAGATTATTAAGTAGTGGTATTTTTAATTTCTATATATTTGAGGGGTTTTGGGGGGATTTTTGTTTGTTTTGGATGCAGGGTCTTGCTACGTTGTTCAGGCTGGCTTTGAAGTCACTGCGTAGCCTAGGCTGGCCTCTAACTTGAGGTGATCCTCCTGCCTCAGCCTCCTGAGTGCTGGGATTAGAGGCATGTGCCACCATGCCTGGCTATATATTTGAATTTAAAAAAAATTTATAAACTTCTTCTAGATTTACATTGTGAACAAAAATCATGTCCCATAAATAGTTACATATTGACATTTTTAGGTGATCTTTATTGCTGAGTTATGATTTTTTAAAAATGTTTGATATTTACAGAAGTAACATACTTGTTATTTCTAAATGTTAGGAACAATTTATTGTTATTGCTGTTAGGTTTCTATTTGCTCATTTTTTTCTGTTTATCCTTCAATGGTTAGGAGAATTGAGACCTCTCATTGTCATGATGAATTTACCAATTTTTTCCTATTCCTGTGGTTTTCTTTTCTTCTCGCATATTTTAAAGTCTTATGAGGTGTTTAATGATTTGGCAGTTAGAATCTTCATCTTTTTCTCTTAAAAATCTCGCTTAATAGAAATACACCAGCTCTCTTTGGTTAGTACCTTTTAAAATGTTACTAACAACCTTTTACTTTCAACTTTTGTATCCACAATGTTTAGGTGTGTCTTTTGTAAACAGAACAAACCTGTCAATATTTGTTTTTAACTGACATATTTAGTCCATTTACTTTTATGTAATAACTGATCTATATTTCCATTTCTACATTCTTTACATATTATACCAGGTTGTTCTCACTTTTTCTATGCCTCATTTTAGTCACCCCAAAGGTAAGAATTTTAGTGTGCACTCACATTTCTTGGCCTCTCCCTACTCCCAAGACAATTCAGGTTAGTACCATACAAACCTTTGCTGGTCATAGCCTTCCTTAAAGGCCACAAGCACTATCAAAATGTTTGATCATCTTTTCTTCACACTATTTCTTGCAACAGCTTCTAGATTTATCTGTCTTATTTAAATGCTTTCCATAAAAGTTTTGCATGGCAAGGTATCCAGTCTCTCATGCTTGAGAAGTTTTTTTTTCCTGCACTCATATTTAAATGATAGTTTGAATATAAAATTCTATGTTTGAAACTTTTTCCTGCAGTACATTTAAAACACTGTTCTCTTTTTTTTTTTTTTCTCTCACGTTGGGGGGGGTGTATTTGTGTGTGTGTTAAAAATTTTGTGTTTTTTCAATTGAAGGCTTGTTTTTGTAAAAGTAATTTTGTGAAATACATCTCAATTATTTCTTCAAACATTTCTTTAAATATTTTCTCCTGTCAATTTTAAATTTTTCTCTTTTTCTGAAACTTCCATTACTTAGAAGTGCCATTTCTATCAGTCATAGCCCATAACTTATCTATGTTTTATTTCCTTGCCTTTTGTCATCTTCCAGCAAAATTTTTTTTCCTGTGTGGTTCTTCAACTTACTAATTTATTTCCGTTGTGCCTATTCTGTTTCTCTTCGTATTGATGTGGGCTTTATTAAAAAATAATTATGGCTAGGCATGGTAACACATACCTGTAGTCTCAGCTCTTGGGCAGCTGAGGCAGGAGCATCTCCATTAGATTGAGGACAGCCTGGACTGTTACACAGCAAGACTTTGTCTCAAAAAACCAAATAATAATAATAATAATAATAATAACAATTATATATATGGAAATATCAAATATTTCTCATTTTTTGTTTTCAATTGTTTTCATTTTTGTTTTCTTATTCTTGCTGTAAATAGTTTTCCTTCATTATCTTATCTCATTTTTAGTGTTGATCAGATTACATTGGAATTCTTGGCCTACTTAAGAGTTCTGTTTCTGTTGTTGGCTTTTTTTTTTTCCTTTTTCTTTTTCTTTTTCAGATAGTGTCTCCCTATGTAGCCCAGGCTGGTTTTAAATTTATCCTGTATCAACCTCTGAAGTGCTGGGGTTACAGGTGTGCCCGGCTGAGTTCTGTTTCTTATGGGAACTGTAATACACTATGTTTTTCTTCTGAAATACTCCTGGAACATCTTTACTTGGGTTGGTGGTCTCTTCTTTGCCCTGAATATATAGGCCAGTGTGTCAGGCAAGATTGCCAAGAGCAGGAGCCCCCTAAGCTCAGAGTAGGAGCTTATAGATGGAGCCCTGGGAAGTCCCAGCCAAACAGCCAGTAGTGTGGTCTCAAACCTACTCCCTGGCTCACAGTCTTTGCTCTCACTGGCCTCATTCACTCCGCAAATACTCCAGGCAGTATTAGGTGTGGGGGCAGGACAGGGTTTGAAAGAACAGAGTCGCGGAATGCATTGCCCAACATCAGTGCCTACTCATATTTCTCTGGTCTTTATATGCACAGGACTTCTGCCCTGCCCTGATTTTCCACTACAGGACCCAAGAAGGTCAGCTTTAAGCTTTTGCAAATGTCTAAGCCAGCTCTGACTGGGCCAAGGCAACAAACAGCAGGAAACGTAAAAGCAGAACTCCACCTTCCTTCCATCCTTTCACAGCATTACAGCTGCAGCCTAAGGCTGGCCAGAGCTAATCCCACCCACACTCCGCCCCTGTGCGCATTTCCCATGGCTGGTTTCTGGGGTTCTGGGTTCTTTGTTTTCTTTCTGTCCTTCCCTGGTTGATCTTATGATAGGAATACAGTGAAATCAGGGTTACAGTAGAAACTGGAAACTGATCCCTGTATAGAACCTCAGCACATCCACATTCAAGGCTTTCTTTTATACACAAGTACCATGTAGCACTCCCTCCCCAGTTATTTGGTGTAACCAGAAGAGGGTAGTTAGGGAGGGGAGAGAAGCCCTTGTAATTCTTCCCAGGCTCTCAGTAAGGGAGGAGAAGGACACTCCTTAGTTATAAGAGTAAACTTCAAGGAGCTGTTTGAGCAAAGTATTGAGAACACACATCTGAAAAGGACCAGTGTTTGCCCAGTAAAACTTTAAAAGCTTATCATTACAGTGACACATTTAACTTTCTCTAAACACTTACCAGGTGCACTGCCTTATTTCAGAAGCAAACTTTTTTTTTTTAACAATACAGATGTTTAGAAGACCTTTGGGACTAAGTTCTGCAGCTTCTGGGATGCTTGGTTGTCACTAGGTTAGGGAGAGCGGTGGAAGCCATGGCAGGTGATAAAGTAAGTCAGAAGCCAAGAAGCAGACAGAGCAAGAGGTAGATCAGGTTGATGCTGTGGGCAGGAGTGAGAGGTGAAAGCAAAATCAGAGCAGAAGGATTAGAGCAGCCAGGGAAATCAAGCCTTTCACGAAGGATAGAACACCCACAAGTGTCTAGCACTGTAGTCAGGTCAAATGCAAACAGCAATGAAATGTTCTTAATTTCAGGAAGCAGCAGCATGTGGAATTCAGAGGGTTGCAAACATAGAGCAAAACTGAATTAGAGGGAATTGATAATGAGAAGACTGTGAGTACAGGCAACTGTTTCCAGAAGTTTAGTTGTAAAGTGGAGGAGGCAGGAGGAAATGATCCGTGCACATTCAGCAATGGAACACATTCATATGGCTACGCCAATAGCTCTCCACCAGGGCCACAAGTGATGCCACCTGGGAAGCTTAAAAAAAGAAAACCATCAGGCCAGATCCTGCCAATAAATATTCTGATTTGATTAGTCTGGAGTGAGGCCCAGGTATTGGTGCTTTTTTGAAATCTTCCTAGGGGGTTCTAACACAAAGCCAGATTTGGAGCCACTGGTCTAAACAAGGGACCAAGGAGTAAAAGGGTTTAAGCAGCCACAGAGGTCATGGTCTTGACAGGAGAAGAGCTGCTTCTATTGGGAAAGGAGAAAGGGAACAAAAGATGAGATCAGAAGTAAGTGTGTGGTGTGATCAAAACTGTAGGTGGATGTTTAAATTTTAATAATTATTACAATAAAATCACATTGCCATTATTCCTCCTAATTTTGAATACACTTACTCTACTATCCTTGTCACTTTCCGAACAGTTCTGCAAGTTGTTTTTCATGAGTGTCTTTTTATGGCTGCTTCAATGTCCTAAATTGACTCAAAATATTTACAGCAATTTTTGTCAAATAAAAACACTACAGTGTATCCTTATCTACCTTATTCACTGGGTCTGGCACCATGTAACGGTTTGCTTCTTCCCCAAAGTCAAAGTGGCCACAAAAGGTACTTGCATTGAATTGATCCAGGACACTGAGGCAGCCATGACAATGCAATTAAAGACACTCATGGAAAAGGACTTCCAGAACTGCTTCTAGCAATAACAATGGGATAAGTGTGTTCTAAGCAAGGGAAGTATTTTGATGGGGACTGAGGGTAATGTGTCTTTTACTGTAATAAATATTTTGAAATTTAAACATTCACAGTACTTCTTTTTTATCATAGCTTGTAAGTTTATGTCTGAGATATGGAAGGAAGTCAAGGCGTTCCTGCCTGACAGCCTATAAGTTCCCTGTAACTTAGAAAAGCCATCTTCTGAGGGCATGAGGAAAAGTTAGAGAGGAGGTTAAGGAGAGCAGAGAAGAGTTGGAATGGTTGCTGGAGTGGGGGCCTGAAACCTACAGTTTCCAACATTCCTGGGGACCCTTTGAGACTGAAGTGATTTGCAATCATGAGACTGTAGGTCTGAGTAGAATAGAGAAGGAACAGCTATAGCTATGAGAGGTAGAAAATGGCAGCTAAAAGAGAATTACAGATGTGGGCTGTGGTATTGGGGCAGAACAGGGAAGGAAGTGAAAAGAGAATAGGACTGGGAGAAACATGGGAAGTTCAAGAGACTGGGAGACCAGTGAGATAGAAAAGTAATGCATAAGAGAAGCCGAGTAAAAAAAGAGAAGAGTGGAATATCACAATCTGAGAATAGGTGTTGCAATCTGAGTCTTCAGATGTGCACAGAGCTGGATGATGGCCAGATCTGGGCAGAGACAAAGGTGTGTGGGTGAAGCAAAACAGGGAAAAAATAGGAAAAATGCATCGGAATATCCATTCCATTTTCCAAAGATTTTAATTGTTTTACTTATAATTATTTATAGAATATAATATACAGCATGTAGTATATATGTCTATATATACATAGTACATATATAAATAATATATACATATATGGTGTGTCTATAATAACTATAGTTTGCTAGCCTTCCCAGCATGTTTTTGAAAATACAAAAGGAAGGAAATGAAGAAAACCCATACATGAGCATATATGGAAAAAAGGATTGTGTGAATGCAAACCAAAATGTTAACAGTGAGATGATGATTAGTTTTTTTCTATTTTCTTTTCTAAATATTGTACAATGGGTGAGTAGTACTTTTATAACCAAAAACCATATGTTTTACAGACAAAAAGAAAAAGGTGTACTCAGAATGAACATTGTTCTGTCAGAATATCCTAATCTTTAAGGAAGTAATAATTTGAACTACAGAACAAATTGCAATATATTAGTGTAGAATAGCTAATGTAAATAATCTAATGAATCATTCTCTTTCATAAATAAATAAATAAAATGAATCAGCTCATTTTATTATGGGATAGTAATTAGGCTTAATTATCTAGATTTATAAATATTTACTCTCAAGACAAGCAAGACCTGATGTTGATAATATTGACTTAATAAATGCAAGGTGACACTGACATATTAGAAGCTTCCTCTTCTAAAGGTTATGTATTCTGTTGAGATTACCTCATGAAGGAGGAAAAGAAAAAAGCAGGCAAAAAAACATAACTGCTGAATTTTAACTTGCAACCTCTCCAACCAATACATATATACATTTCCTCTTCATCTTTTCAACCTTATTTTTCTTCATAGTCCTTATTAACATATTACTTATATCACTAGTATATGTGAAATCTAATATGTGAGTACAAAATACACATGCATACATACATTCATGCACTTTGACATATAGTAAATCAGAAATTTTGATTTCCCTGATCTGTGGTAGGACATAAACACTGCTATTTTTTCAGTTCTCCAAATGACTCCTGTGAGTACTAGTATTCATAGTATTTGATAAAATCAACTCAGTTATATCAACGTGGAAGATCTGCAGCCTTGCTCCTTGTCCTGTGAATAGCTAGGCCTCCTCTGGGCTCCTGACATGCCTGTACTGTGATGTTCCAGCAATCCCGAGTAGCTGGTCTCGCAGTTCCCCACTCATCACTAGCTGGTGAACCTGAAATACGAATTCTCAACATCTGCCTTCTTGTCTCTCTTTTAGGAAATGTAACTAACAAGGTAAAAGATGAGGAAAATAAACCCTTAAACTTATATTTTCAGTTCCTTTAAAACATAACTGAATAAAGGGCAAATCTTATCTGTTAAGTACTTCAAAAAGCCATAGTGAAAAAAATCTTCAGTGAAAATTGACACTTCTAACCACTTGCAGGGGGCTATTTTAAAATGGCTGATGGTGGTCAGGAAGGCACAGCTGGCAAGGTTTGCAGACAGTCACCAGGAATCACCCAGTGACAGCTGGCAAGGCTTACAGAGAGCAGCTTTAAGGAAGTTCTTCGGGGATCATGAAGCAGCAGCTGGCAAGAGATAAAATCAACTCAGAAGACAACTGCACTCTTTAAAAAATCACTTTATCAACTAGAATCATTTTTTGCAAGTTTTTCTTTTTAGATAATTATAGTTTTCCAAAGAATTGCAAAGATAATATAAAGAGGTTCCATATACTTCCTATTATTTACCAGAATCACTTCATCCTGGGTAACTGTAGTATAAAATCAAAACCAGGAAATGGACGTTAGTATAATATATATATAGTTCTATGCTAGTTTCATTATGTGTGTTTTAGGTAACCTACGCTGCAATGAAGGTACAAAATTATTCCACAATTTTTCCTTTTTCTGGGATAAATACCCTAGACAGCAACAACTAGATCTTCCTGGTAAATTGACCTTTGTATCATTACATCCTTCCCTGTATCTTATACTTTACTTTTCTACCTTTTTTTGGAGACAGAGTCTCAGTACTGTCTCAGTTCAAGTCCAGGCTGGCCTTGAACTCACTATGTACCATAGGCTGGCCTCAAACTCACAGCAATCTTCCTGCCTCATCCTCCTGTGTGCTGGGATTACAGGCATGCACCACCAGGCCTGGCTACTTTTCTTCTTTTAAAAGTCTACTTTATAAGGTTTCTTCTGACTACAGTTTGCATGGGCTGTCTTTTTCTATTCTTTTACTTTCAGCCTACTTTTAGCTCTATATTTGAACTGAAATTCTTTCAGACAGCTATTATAGACAGCTTGTAATATTTTACAATTTTAAATAAATTAATAATTTATTAATTTTTCAAGCAGTCTTAGGTTCACAGGAAAAACTGAGCAGAGGTAGAGAACTTCCATCTACCCTCATTGTCTTAACTTCTCCCTCCCCGACGATTTTCCTATTATTAATATCTTGCATTAGTGTGGAACATTTGTTACAAACTGCGAGTCAATATTGATACATTATTATTAATTAACTCTTTGTGTTGTACATTCAGTGGACTTTGATAAATGCTCCACCTCATGTTCCTGCCATTACAGAGTCATACAGAAGAGTTTTGCTACCCTCAGAATGCCCTAGCCCCCATCTATCCTTCAGTCTATCCCTTCCCCAAGCTCCAGGAGACCACTGATATGTTTACTACCTCATAACCTACCTAACTGTAAAAAATATATCCATAATTGATTGAAATTATTTGAAAAATAATTCAAGTGGGATCAAAGTTTAATAAGCAAAATGTATAGAGTAAATGATCAGTTCCTACTGAATTAACAACTGCCAGCCAATTTTAAACTCATTTTAAATTTTATGTATTTTGCTTAGTGACACTCTTTTCGATTATGAGTTAGAATTTTTCTTTAACTATCAATAGTCTCTGTTTGTCAATTACAGACAGGTAATAAACATTGCAAAGAGGAAGACAGAGTATGTCTATTGGCACCTAACACGTCTATGCTTATAGTAGTTCTCAGGAAAAGGTGGCTCCAATACCTCTTACATTATTTAAATCTGTTTAGTTTTCAGCCTTGGCTAATATTTTGTACAATTGAGAGAGTAAAATACATATTTCCTTTTTTGAAATAAACAACAGTGATGTAAATATTGTAGGTTCATTTTAAAAGTGATTGAAATTTTAAACTAAAGAAAAATTTTGGAAATAATAAAATTTATTTGCTTGTATAATATAAAGCAAAAGTTATTCAAGGAAGTATGCAAATTCTACCTATCAGTGTCAGCAATTCTGAATCTTCAGTTTATTAATAATATCTGATGCATACTCTGAGCCTGCTCTTTTCTGTGGCAAAATTTTCCCCACACTTCCCTCTTCTAAGCCATCCCTACAAACTACCCTGTCAGGATACGTATCAGTGTGCTGGAGCTACCTAATGCCAACATGACACATTCCGTACCTCCAAGGGACAGGGAAGCCCCACGTGGCCATAGGAGAAGTGTTGGGATACACTCAAATCATCTCCAAACTGTAGGAATCACATATCCTCAGCCACCAACACTGAGATTAGACAAAGAAAATATGGGAAATTGTTCCTAAAAGCAGTGACCATGACTTACAATCATGGAATATAAGGGCTAGTAGGAACTTTATGCACTGGTGAAGGTATTCTTAACCTTGGATACATGAATTTCTAAAATCATCTAGAAAACATGGCTAATGAGATTGCTTCTCATAATGGCCCACAGCCTTCATGGACTCCATGAAAACAGCCAACTATTTATATATGAGATAGCCAAACTGAGAGAGGCTAAGTGTGTTTCTTGAGGTTCTATAACACAGATAGAGGTAGAATCTGCTTTGTGGTACTTAACTGTTTTCCTCTACTTGTCAGGTATATTCAGGAGCTAAGAATTTTTGACACCCATCAAGGAATAGTTATATCTATGTGTGAATTAATAGGGCCTTGCCTGTGACTTCTGAGTTTATCCTGAGGGCCACACCCTTTAATTGGATGAGACAGCTTTGCCTTAATTATACAATTCTGCCAGTAAAGTCTACCAAAAATAAGTCATTTTTATAAGGAGAAAATTTGGTGGGCATTAAAGTCTGAATAGAACTGGTAATGCTACAATGCTACATGATTATAGATTAACATATATATTCACTTTACTTTGAACTACTTGTGCACAAGATGTTACTTAAGAATTAAGAAACTGGGAGCAAATCTAATGTGTAATCTAAAATAGCCAAAATCATATTCAAAAAGCAGCAGGAAAGATTCTAAAAAAGCTTATTAATAGTCATATAAAAATCAAGAATACAATTTTAAATGGGCAACAATGCTGAAGTCATAAGTGGATACGTAAGAAATATTAGTAAATGTGAAATAAAATTTCCTTATTTTTGTATGCACAAATTTCCAAAATTATCTGAAGATTGCTTTTTTTAATGATAGTAATCTTATCACCAAGAATATAACCTAAGAGTAGAAATTAATTGGATGACTAATTTGTGTAAAAATAGGAAAAGAGTTGTAGCTGGTTTGAAAAAAAAATAGCCCTTTACACCTTTCAATCTGGTTCCTTCCTCCACTCAAATATTCAAATACTTGTATTTTTCTCACATCAAAATTAGCTCTCAAGAAAAAAGGTCATAATATTAAAACATAATGTCTTGGCTGGGCATGGTGGTATACACGTGTGATCTCAGCTCTTGGAAGGCTGAGGTAGGAGGATCACTGTGAGTTTGAGGCCAGCCTGCGTTACATAGTGAGTTCAAGGCTAGCTTGAACTGCATAGGGAGACCCTATCTCAAAACAAATGAAAAATAATGCCTGGACAATAGTTTCATATCTATGTGGTAAACACTCCCCAAATCTCAAAAATCACACCACCTCCACCCCATACTCACATGGCATGTTACCCTATTGCCAAAAGAACAAATGTCTAAATATTTTCTGGCATAGCACAAAATATGGTGCAGAGCCCCGGAAATAAGCTCCTAACTTGAAAGTACAAGGAGACACAAGAAATGTGTTCTCCGGTTCCCAGGCAGCTAACAAAGTTCCCCAAAGTGTTAACAGAAGCACTGTTGCTCATTTTTTTTAAAACCTTCTAGTTCACTCCAGAGCACGGAGAGGTAGAGATGGAAAAGAGAAAGGCCTTGGGTGAGGTCTCTGCAGGTGACAGAGGCAGTGTTGGAGTGAGGTGCCATACCCCTGTGGCTCTGCTCTGTTCTTCCAGAAGGAGGGGATTAACAGGGGCCCAAAAGATCCATAGGGTAAGGTGGGAACTGCTGCAAACCCTCTTTCTAGTTCTTTGAACTATATTTAGGCTCTCAGTGAGACGCCTTGCCAATGAGGAAGTAACAAAATGTGGGAAGAAAGGCTAGAAAGAGACAGAGACAGTGTGGGGAAACAAACCATCAGTAACTGTCATTGTCTGATACCACATAGGTGTGGGAAAGGGCACTTCCTCTCTTGGCTATTGTTCCAGCTTTAGGCCAGAATAGAAAATGGTTGGAGAATATTCAGACAAGGCACAGAATTATGGCCTTGGGGACTGGTAATGCATTCAGAGCAGGAAATATGTATGAGACAATATCACAAAAGGTTGTTCCATCAGCCACCACTGGCCCAAGGATCAGCCTGTGATGTGTCAGGTCCATGAAAGGCTGGGAGGGGAATTGAAGGCGGGACATGGGACTCTTTCCTTAACCATCTTAAAATCTCCTTACTCCTTGCAGATCATTATAACTACAAGAAAGCCTCCTCCAGTCTATGGCCACACCACCCTGAATGTGCCTGATCTCGTCTGATCTCGGAAGCTAAGCAGGGTTGGGCCTGGTTAGTACTTGGATGGGAAGAAAGCCTCCTCCACTCCTGCTGGAATAACTAAAGAGAGAGATGCCTGGTGCGGAGCGAGGGCTTCTGAGATGGTTGATGAGTTTGCCCTGGTGAAAGCATGGGCTTCCAAGACAAAATTTCAACAGTCATTCTTGTCCCACAGGCCCTGCAGGCCTTGCACCATTGCCTATTGGTAAGTCCTCCCCCAGCCCCAACTCCAGATTGTCAATTCTTTTGGCAGGTCTCCCTGGCAGAATGCCTTATTTACTGCAGAGTTTTCAGTCTGTAGGATCATAGCCAGATGCAGGACACATTTTTGCCAGTCATGCTGATCTTGCCATCTTTCCACCCCCAAAATTTGCATTTTGACTGGGGACAGGAGGACAAAGGGCTTTGTTTTGACTAGTGGAGATTCTTGCCCAAAGCCATAGTTTGCAACCTGACTTTCAGGTCACTACAGAAAGCATTTTAGCTCTGAGTCCATGGTAACTCCCAGGCCTGCACTGTGACAAGTCAGAGGAAAAGGGTCAGATGGTAAGGTGACAGTACTTTGAATCCTCCTCTCTTTCCCTTGCTTCTCCACCCCCTCTTCGACTTCTTCCCCTTCTTATTTACAACAGCTTTATTTACATATTTTCCATTTTTTTCTCTTTTTCTTTCTTTTCCTTTCCCCTCCACCCACCCTAATTCTCCTTCACCTTTGAAAATTTCCTTTTTCACACTACCTATTATACATTTTCTTCCTTATTTACACTTTCGGTTTCTCACACTAAGAGAAACAATGCAATGAAATCAACCAATAACAAATGCTGGAGGGACTGTGGGGGAAAAGGAACCCTGCTCCACTGTTGGTGGGAGTGTACACTGGTCCAACCACTGTGGAAATCAGTGTGGAGAGTCCCCTTTCCTTTTGTGCCCCACCTATGTATCAGAATGAAATGAAGACATTAAAGGGCAATTTTGAAGGAGAATTCATTAGAAAATAGCAAATGAGGAAGGGTGCTGAGACATCCCACACATCCTTCCTTGATGCAGTAAGGCAGAGACGATGGAAGAGTGAAGGACACATCACTGCTTGATGATGATCACCCCTCTTGCACAGCGTCACTGTTGGGAGGCAGGCATTCTGGTTGTAGAGCGCTGGCAGTTCATCTGTTTGTGATTGCTTAGATTTCACATTTCAAGGAAGTGGATATTCATTAAATGTAGTTTCTATTTCAGTCTACTGTATTTCCCAAGTGATTGATGTACAGATTCATATAGTGGTTTAATTTTCTTTTATGCTTGTTTTTTAAATTTCTTACGTTAGATATTCATGGCTACCCACAGTTGTGGGATGAGATGTTAAATGAGCTACTCCTGCCTAATTTTAAGAAAACAATTTCTTTTAGGATGAGACCTCCCATTCTGTCAAAAAGATGTGACTCTACGTTTCTTCTGTGTTATTAAATTTAAGCCCTTGCATGCAGCTTCCCAGCTCCCCTGTGTTTCAACGACAACCCACTTCATACCTTTACATAGAGTGCTCGTCATAAATATTTCAGCTTGAGAGTTACTGCAGGGCTTGGAGCTGAACTGAAAGGGTGCTATGGTTTGGATCGTACATGTTCCCCAAAAGGCTCATGTGTGCAGTCTTGGTCCCAGTGCAGCAATGTTCAGAGTTTGGGCTTCTGGGAATTGACTGAACCATAAGGGATCTGATTTCATCAATGAGTTAATTGATTGCCATCATCTGAATGGATTATTGGAATGTGGTAGACACTGTAGGAGGTACAGTCCAACCAGAGGGAAGAGGTCACAGGGGTAGCCCTGAAAGGGTATATCTTGTTCCCTGCCCTCTCCTCTATCTCTGCTTTTTGTTTGTTGATTACCATGATGTCAGCAGCTTCTCTCCACAATGCCCTTCTGTCATGAGGTTCTGCCTTACCAAAAACCCAGAAACAATGGAGCCAGCATACCAAGGATGGAATCCTCCAAAACCCTGAATCAAAATAAACCATTCCTTTTAAAAGTTGTTTCTCTCTCTCTCCCTCTGTCATTTTTTGGTCATGATGACAAAAAGTTGATTAATACAGAAGGAAAAGGTGACAATTGAAGAGCTCCATGGCCTTCTATATTTTGTAGGGAAGGATCTCCCCAGGTAGAAAAACAGCAAGTGCAAAGAACCCAAGGTAGAAACAACCACATAATAACTATTCTGCTCTGGGCACTGTCCTGTTTCCCAAGAAGTACATCATCAAAGATGCCAAGAGACGTAATGGTCTACAGCCTGCACATAGTTTTAAAGTATTGTTTGTAACTTAGTTTATTTTCACATACGTGCAAGCACTATATCAAGCTATTCACATTTGATTTCAACATTCTCAAATTTGGGAAACAGAATTTTTAAAAAAGCAATCTCTTAAGACACATCTAAACAGCCAAGACGTCTGCACTTAGGTTTTTACATTAATTGCCTCTCTGCACATACCTTTTTGTAGCTGCATTCCTCAATTCTTCTTTTGTCATGTAGCAGGAAAAGCTAAGTGCAATGCGGGTATCCTAAAGAAGTAGAGAAGATAGAGTCACTTATAATTTGCAAGCTGCTGCTTGGAAAAATGTCTACTAAATTTTATTAGATTAGTATGCTTTCTTGTGCTGGGAGAAGTAGCTTCAGGGAATATTTAGGATATTGTTGTCTGTCTCTAATTCAAAGGAATCTGCCAAGGGAGAATTAGTTTACCATTCAATGAAGTCAGCATTGGAGCAGTTTCATGACTTCCAAATATTCAGGACTACTAGTTTGTAGACACAATATAAGGGTAAACAATTTTAAAAAGTAATGCATTTACTTGTTAAAGTAAAGAAATATTATAAGATTTCAAATTAGCAGTGGTCCTTAATAAAATCTTGTAAAATACTGAAGATAGATCCTCCCTGTTATTTTCACGCTAGTAAGCCTTTTGGCAAATTCCCATAGGATTCTTGGGGCGATGTACATGTTCAACATTTCCTCAAATGCTCATGGAGCTGCACAATAGATTGAAGTCAGGATGATGACAGTGCAAAAAAGGCTGAGTTAGTATTGATTTTATGTAATATATACATGATTTCTCAACATCTGTGAAGGATTCAGGTTGACTTATTTAATTTTCCATATTGTAATATCAAAAATTGTAAGGAAAATCTGTTTCATATATTTGTACTTCATGAAGTTGGAAGACCCTACAGACTAATTTCAGGATACTTTTTGTTGGGTCAGAGATCTGTTTCACCTGAAAAGAATGGTAATTTTCATGAAATACAAATAATAATGTATATACACGCACATGTACACACACACAATTGATTAGATCCTCAAGGTAAATAAGATTTAAGTAAAATTATCTTGCAAACAATTGAGTTATTGAGCTTTCTAAATTTTTTAAATTTCTCCACTACTTTTTAAGCACTACTAAACAACACTATTATTTTCTATTATACACAGCAGAATTGTAATTAGTTTTTCTTTTCCGATTATTTGCCCCTACCCCTCATGCCTAAGTTTCTTTCTGGCATTAAATTTGAAACAAGTCAGTTCCCTGTGCTAAGAACTTAAGATTTAGGAATAGCTATTACTTATACACCATTTATTTGGAAGTAACTTTGGCACCAAGAAGTATCAATCATTACAGAATATGTAAAGTATTGGAATGAAAAAGGGAAAGTATAGCTTTCTTAGATAATAGGTTTTCAGATCATGTCCCCATATCAAACACATTGTTTACATTCCTAATCTGTTTTTGACTAGATGTAAAATTATTTTTGCACATATATATATGCTACTATAATACTGTAGAATTATAGTATTGTACTATATAATACTATACACACACACACACACACACACACATATATATGTATTACTACATAGATACTGGCCAGGCTTATTTTGGCTATGGTAACATAAAGTCAAGCTGATTAGTACAAACAATAGTTAATTTACTTGCTGATCTATAATTCATATGGGAATAATTGCTTTGGAAATGTGTTGAGGAGAGAATGTCTTAAAATTTCTCTTGTGATTACCAACTTTCTTTTAATACCTTCTTTCTTTTCCTTTCTTTTCTTTTGAGACAGGTCTTGCTGTATAGTCCAGGCTGGCCTTGAGCTCACTATGTAGCCCAGAGTAGCCTCAAACTCCCAGCAATCCTCCTGCCTAAGTCTCCTGAGTGCCAGGATTACAGGTGTACACTACTACACCCAGGAACCACCATAACTTTCATTGCATCACATTCTGCTAACATAATATGAAAACATACAAGTGAGTTATGTTCACTTAATTTTTTCCACTCTGGCCCAACATACTATTTAAATAAAGACGATGGGATTTCCTTATTTCCTTTTTAGTTTGTTATAATAGAATTGCACCTTAGGAAGATTGCATACAAATGAGAAGCACTTTCTAGAAGGCAGGTTAAAAATGGAACTTTACGAAGATGTGTTATGTACATGTACCAACTCCCCAAGAGGAATGTAATCATTATGTACTGCAAATATATAATAATAAAAAAATTTTTAGTACACACAAGTTGCAACATATGTAATTTTGAAAGCATTTGCCTGGAGGTTGTGAAAGGTCAAGGGGGGGCGACAACTAAAACTAGGCCAAATAGTGTCCTCCGGCTCTCGCTTGCAAATCCCACAGAAGCCAATGGGAAGTTTATGGAAATATCTGAAAGACACATTTGCCCTAGTTCAAATGTTCCATTAAATTAGTATTTTAATACATCGTCCTAGTTAAGTGCTGTCTTTATGATTCTTTTAACATTATTGCACCCAAAGGTCATTCACAGCTTCCTCGGAAATCACAAAAAAGAAGACAGACCAACAAGGGATATTCCCCTTCTCATTTAACTTCAAAGATGTGTTCACATCCTTACTTTCTCATCCCATGCTGAGAAAAGATCTTATGTAAAGAAATTCATACATCCAAGGTAAACCTTGTGTTTTTAATATCCATAAAGTGGGAAGAATAAACAGAAGTGAAATACATAATTCTGACGTTGAGTTTGGGAGATTTTTTTTAGTTCCTGATATTAAACCATCTATACAGCCAATACTATTGATGTTATAAGTATTGTTGTACATTTTATTCTATGATGTCCAGTGTATAAATGTCATTGTAGCTGTTTTATGACATAAACTAACCTCTTCCTTCCTATGATCTTATTAGTGTCTACTTTGAACTGTTACTGATTAAGGTACCTTATCACTGGAAACAGGTTGTTTCTGGAAATGCAGAAACAAAGGATCACTGTATGGCTTTTCCGAGTCAGCCATTAATTTGATTTCCTCAAAGAGGTGAACATTGAAATGTCTGCATCTCCAGGTTTCAGACCTGTCTTTACATACTGAGAAGGCTTCACAGAAAGGGGAGTTAGGTGAAGCATCCTCCACTGAAAACTAACCCTTGTTCAGGAAGAAAAATTTGGACCACAGACCCTGGGGCCAGAACAACTGAGTTCACCTCCCTGTTCTATTGATTTTAAGCTCTGTGAACATACTTTATCTCTCTGAGCCTCAGTGATCTAATGCCTTAAAAATGGACACTGATAAAAGGATTTGGGGAGAATTTAAGAGGTAAACTACCTTTGGACAGCGTTGTTTTTTGTTTTTCAGTTTAGCTGTCATTGTTTGTTTTAAATACCATCAGTTACACTTGTCTTCTAGTCCAGCTCACTTTCTCACCTCACCGCCCCCCTCCTCCAATATTGCCTTAGAAGTTTGTTAAGTCAGTCTGAAGAGAAGGGATGTGTGGAGGCAGGAGATGGCCTCAGATAAGAGCTCAAATACCTCCTTCAGGAAGAACTCAGTTCCTGCACAGTGGGGAGAGACAGGCCCCCGGAGGCCTCTGCCCATCACAGCAGCAGCCACTCATAGCGGCCATCGCTGGCTTCAGTAGGGAGGTTGCCAGGCGGCAGAAGAGGAATAAATGTTGATGCCACACAAGGGTCGTTCTCTTTGCGCTCAGGTTCATGAAACCCTTAGAGACACTTCAAGGGATTACTTGGAAATATGGTCCCGCTTTGGGGGGACTTCTCAGGAAACGGTCAGAAATGTATCAAATCACCAAGAATTTCTTGCTTGTCTGGTACCCACCTGGCACGGCTGGTGCCACACGGAGGATGAAGACCAGACGGCTCTGACACTAAGTCCTCGTCTGGCTTATCCGTGTGCCGACATTTTTAATACCCTGGTCTGAATTCTGAGTGCAGGCCCAGGCACTCTGTGAGTACAGGAGTGGACCAGGGGACGGATGGCTGGGGACGTCCGGGAAAGCTGGCTGCTGACGATATCCTGGTGGAGGGAAGATTCCAGAGAGAGAGTGCCTTCTAGGGTAAGAAAATGAAGAACCTGTCTCACGCATACATTTTTATGTCTTAATTAAGATTTTCTTGAAATACTGATGGCACTAATGAAGTAAATCGCTGTTTTTTCTTTTCTTTTTTTTTTTTAATGAATGACTGTGTTGTAAGCATTGAACTAGCCCTAATAGTACCATTTCAGAAATACCTTAGTACTGACAGGAGCAAGCATCCCTTTTGCAGGAAGCAGGCCTGCACTCGAGGTGTCTGTGCGCTGGAAGGGCCCGGGAACACCGTCGCCCGAGTGAGGCCTGGCGCGCTGCTCCGGGGAGGGGCGGACGTGTCCGCCCATCTGCCCTGCGGCCCCCGCGCCCCTCCCCACCCTGAGGAAGCGGGCTGCGCCTACGCTCTCAAGAGCCGGGTCGGCTTCCACGTTTGCCACGTTCCAGAGGCCCGGGACAGAGGGAAAGCTGCAGGCAGCTTGCACTCGCAAGGACCGCGTAGCGCCGAGGGGCCCGGAGGATGTGGAGGTGGGTGAAGCGCCGCAGGTACCGCCCTCTCACGCGGGCCCTGACGATTGGCTCCGAGACCCTGTCACTCAGCTCTCAGAGGGCGGGGCGGGCCGCCTGGGGGCGTGGCCGGGGACGCGCCGCGCGCTCTCGGGTGGAAAGAGTCGCAGGCCAGGCACACGCGAGGCGGGGCGCGCGCAGGCGGCACGCTGGTGAGAGTCCTCGCGGCGCGGCGGGCGGTGCCGTGGCAGAGTCGCCGGCGGAGGAGCCGCGGGCCGCACCACCTCCCGCGACCCCAGTCCCTCGGCGCCGAGGAGGCCCCCGGGCTCTGTCGGTCCCGCGGAGCGCGCGATGGCCCCGCGCAAAAACGCCAAGGGCGGCGGCTCGGGCGGCTCGGGCAGCAGCAGCGCCGGCAGCAGCAGCGCCGCGCCACGCAGAGGTCAGTGCCTGCGGGCGGGCTCGGGCTGGGCGCCCGCTCCGGTCCCGCGCGCCGCCTCCGTCCTCCCGCCTCCTCCCGCGGGCGCGGGGAGGAGGGCCGCGCGGGCCCGGCCTGGCGGGCGGAGCCGCGTCCGCGCCCGGGGTCCGGTCCGCGCGCCCGGGCCGGCGCCGCCCTCACCTGCGGGACCCCCTCAGAGGTGGAGGTTACGGCTGACCGGCTGAGCTTTCCGCGAAGCTGAGCGCCGAGCGCGAGGACGGTGTATCTTTGCCTTGCCGCTCTAGGGAGTTTGAAAACGAGCCAAAGTCAGGCAAAGTTCCTGCCCAGCCAGCGGCGCTAAGAGCGACTCCGGAGACTGCGGGAGCCGGGAGACGGACGGTGGCGGGGAAGGGGTGTGGTGGAGGTCAGGACGAATTTGAAAGCTTTCGGACATTTCTTCAAATAGCTTGATGTCCTGTTCTTAATATGCTTTGCGGTTGCTTTTAGAACAGTCAAAGGATGGCATAAAACACTGGGCAAGGCTTTTGTATCCTCGTTTTCTTTTCTTAAAAAAAAAAAAAAAAGATACTCGTCTTTCTCCTCCTTACCCAGGATACAGAACAGATGTTTTAAATCTGTTTCGTTTCATATTTCAGTGGTATTCGGTTTCTTTTATATTTGCTTTACCTCATATTTAGAATATTGAAACTGGAATACACATGTGGATTGAATGTGCGCTATAAACTTGAAATGATTTAGGTTCCGTACTATCTGCATGCAGAGCCTTAATATGTCAAGAAAATAAATCAAACGACTATTGTTATGTTTCAAAGGACTGTTTCCTTCATAGTACATTCCCTTTGTTTCACTCTCTCCTCTTGATTCATTTCTTATCCTCACCTCCTAGAATAGTCCTGTCCCTTAATAGGTGCTCAATAAATATTTGATTAGTGAATCAATGAATAAATGTAGCTAGTGAAAGTGGTGCAGTTAAAACCATTGCACACATCTGCACTGAGAACTAATATTTATATTCTTAATGGAAAGAGATACACGCAGTTTGAAGTTCAAAGCTAACCTATTATTCACCTTTGACATAAGTAAAATTTGTATTCCTTATTCACTTGTCCTTGTCAGGTAAATACGGAGAGAGATAGATTAATGGGCCTCTGGTGGCTGGGCCTACACTTACTAACATTTCTACATGAAAAGAACTTTTTGTGCTGCTCACAGACCAAGCCCATAAGGAATAATTTGTTAACTTTAAGATTTCTGTAGCTGTTTACAAGTGAGACATCTTTTTTACGATTTTTTTCCCTTTTGATACTGGGGATAGAACCCAGGGCCTTGTGCACTCTAGGCAAGTGCTCTACCATTGAGCTACAGTCTGTTTATCCTCTGCACTCTTGAGGACTGACTTTGTAGAGTGAGCCGTGTCTATATTTGAGAATCTACAACCTTTTGATCATTTTACATGTTGACTCCATAAATATGATGAAATATACTATGTAAAAGAGAATATTTAAAAGACGATATGTAAAAGAAATACCTGTGTTACAAAAAAAAATCTGAAACACTTGAGTTGGTGTCAAAGTCCTGCATATTACATAATGTGTATTTTTCTGCAGCCATTTTTTTTCCAGTAAATATTGAGTTCTGATCAAGTGTGAGGTGGAAGGCACCAGATATGGAACCCAGGGTAATCTGCATTATCTTGAAAATGTAGATGGAAAGGGTGATTTTGTTTATGTTGTTGTCTTATAGCAGTGCATACCTGAGAGATAAAACTACCATTGCTTTCAATGCTATGTCTCTCTGGTCATTGAGGTGTAGACGTTTATTTATAAACCATTACCAGCTTCTGGAAATGTAAACCATTCCCATGTTCATGCCTAGAGATGTTGTCTAGTCCATGGAAAGGTGTTTAGTCCATGAACTAGCAGTCTCAACTAATTACTGTAAGATCCAAAAGTAGAATTCAAGATTTCCATTGGCCATTAATTACAACCATTCTGTTAGAATTTTAGGTTCGCTAGTGTGGAAGATCTCTTGGGAATTGGGAGTTGAGTTAGTTTATCAAGCTTTCTTCTGGCTGTTTCTGTGGAAGGCCACACTTGATTATTGAAGAAAAGTATGCTTTTGTCATGTCGCTAATTAAATTTCTTTTGGCCAAAGTTATTAAATTTCTTTTGGCCAAATAGTTTTGTGCTATTTCAAAGTTATGTTTGAAATAGCACATTTGCAACTGTAGTGTGAGAAGACTATACGTGCTCAAATAGTTTTTTGAGATGTTTTGTATTGAGAGTGTAAAGTTTTGTTTTTTTGTTTTTGTTTTTGTTTTTTTTTTGTGGTGCCAGGGATCGAACTCAGGCCCTTGTGCTTACAAGGCAAGCACTCTAATCACTGAGCTAAATCCCCAGCCCCTGCCCATTGTTTTAAAGCAGTGAGTTTCAGGGAAAAGATTTTTAAAGCAGTTGCCTGTTTTTCATTTTTCTTTAACTTAATGGAAAAATGATTCAATTCAATTTAATTTAAATTTTTTCAGTTTTCCTGTTTAGAATATAAAAAATGAATAAATTGGACATCTAGTCTTTTAACTTGCATGTAAAATTTGACTTACATAGCCAGTTGGGGCCAGGAGGAGCCTCTTGCAGATTTATTGATTTGAAAACTCTTTGATGAAGAAGGATCATGGTGTAGAGTTTTCCTTTGGGCTTATTTTGTAGTACGCAGAAGCTCGTATGTGTAATGTTTTGGCCCTTTATTTAGCTTTCCCTGTTGAGCATCAACCTATTGCTGCCCTGTAGCTTCTAACCAGCTTTCCATCTGCCTGTTTTGTCCAAGTGTCCTGCTACCCCGTTACATGTTGCCGGTAGGTGTCGCTGTAGAACACCTTTCTGCCATCTAATTTGACACTTCAAATTATATAATAGCAATTAAATTTTTACAATTGTTATTATTTAATCAGTTTGTATTTACTGAAAACTATTGCTGGACAACTATTTAAAAGTCTTATCTGCTAATATTTAGTTCTGTCAAGATCTCTGACAGATTTTGAAATTTAGTAATGAGAGGTGGTCCCAAGTGGCCTTATTTAGGCTTATCTGCTTTAGGATCAAATACATTCATATATTATCCATAAAGCAGATATATTCACAGATTCAGTTCATGGGTTTTGGTCACCTCTTTTCTTTCTCTGCCCATTATCTCTTAGTTTCCTTAATAAATAATGTATATAATACACTGCTGGTTGCATTTTGGCTCCCTTTAAGGAAGAGGCCCTGGTGAAATTCCTTTTCTTTAGCCAGAGACTATCAGGGCCTGTTGCTTAATGTTTCATTAGTTATCATAAGATGAAAAGATAGGAAGGCCGCACCATATCCACAACATGAATTATGTGGTATTTTTTGTTCAGTTGACAGGATTCATCCAGCTGGCCAGGTAACATGAAACCCAGTACTAAAAAATGTTCTGAGAGAGATTTGTGTTTTGTTTTATTTTGTTGTGTTAAGTTTTTGTTGTTTTGCTTTTGAGATGTGGTCTCTCTGTTATTCAGGCTGACCTTGAACACGCCGTGTAGCCCAGGCTGGCCTTGAACTCACAGCAGTACTCCTGACTTAGCCTCCCAAGCTCTGGGTCTGAGAGATTTCTTGAAAGCCTTCTAAAAAGACCAACTATATTAACCTGGAGTAGGTTTGGGAAATAAAAGATAACATTTGTATTTTAATCTTGCACTAAAATTAGTTGTGTCATAGAGATTATTAGACAACGAATATATGAAGTGCATTTTCAACTAATTACCAAGAGTAGTATGGATAAAAGCTCATGTGAACTATTTGTAGTTTATACCAGTGACTTAACTCCTGCACTCTTTGGTCCCAATAGGAAAACAAAATAAAACAAAGCAAACAAAAACTCCCTTTCTTCAGGAAGATAATGCAGTTAATCTGATGACCTGGTTCATATTTATTTAAAATCCATGTGGGGAGTCACGCAACATCTCTAATCTTACTGTTCTCAAACAGGGAGACTTATCTGTGCCCTCCTTTAGAGGTATGATAACCTAAGACCAATTTTAAATGCCTTTCTGCTTCTCTCATGTCTCCTGTAAAGTACTTCTGGTGGTAGGGGAGAGTGCAAACATTTGGAGAATACAGTGTATAGATCCAAGCAAGCCATCACAGGATTGAAATTCTATGATGATTAATTGTAAAAACAGACAAAAAAACAATATTCTATAACATGTGTATTTCAAGTAAAATAAATGCTCTTAAGCTAGTGTTTATACCATGGCTTTGTGTACCACTGAATACATTTGTGTAAGTATCCCATTTGCACATCAGCCTTCAAGTTGCTGATTTGCACATTAATCTCTCAGAGATAATTTGTTGTGTCTTACTAGAGCTCAGGGCAATTTAGTCTTTTGATGCTATTCTAGCTACTGTCTTAATATTAGGAAGATGTGCAACTTAGTTTGCATCGTGGATACAGTATTTCTATATCTCCTCTAAGTGGTTTGATTTCATTTTTTACTAAGGTACACCATGTTTTTTTTAAAAAAATTGCCACCCTCATTAATAAAACCTGTATGTATAGTTAAAAGCAAGAAGTTCTAATGTATTGTACAGTAGGGTGGCTACAAATAGCAGTAATGTACTGTACAAACTCAGAAAGAATTTTGAAAGTTTTTACCATAATGAAATGATCAATGTTTGAGGAAATGGATCTGTTTAACCTTATTTAAATATTACTCGGTGTATACATGAAGTATTTCATAGCACCCCATTAATATGTATATTTTTTATGTTTTTATGTGTGAGTTAAAAATAAGTTTAATTTTAAAAACCTATATGCAAACAGAACCTATTTATAATTTACTCAGCTCTTTGGAAAAAGCCTCCGCCATCTCTTAGGAGACCTAGAGGTGCATAGCTGGCCGCTGTGCCTGCTGTCCCACATCCAGGCACTCTGTACTGCCTGATGGCTTGGATAAGTTTCTGAGGTGAACATATGTCTAGTTAGGTCCTGTGGTTCTGGCCATTTCTGCTGGAACACTGGAGAATCAAGATGGTCATATTTTTTTCTTGCTTTTCTTCCCTGTGTCCCACCATAAAGATGTATTCGGGAGTTCAGTGCTGTAATGCTTTTACTTTGTTCTGGTACTGCTGGGAGCTAATATGGTATTTTCTTCTCAGTTATAATTATTTTTATTCTTTATTTCTTTGATATGAAGGTGTTTCCAGCATTTGTTTTACATTGGGCATTTGTTTTTCAGGGATGTGTCTTAGTTATCTTTAGCTGTTGTAGTTATCTTTTAATGGCAAATTGCTAAGCATAGTTTAATTCTGATCATATTGAGGATGGATGAGGACAGATTTGATAGAGATAACCTATTAGATTCAAAGCAAGTTTGAGCTTACTTGATCAGTCAGTCTTCTGAAACAATAGTCCTGGAAGATCTGTTGAAGGATCTGTAGATAGTTTCTTTGCGCCAAAGCCAAAATGGTTAGTGCATTAGACTGGGGGTGGAGGCAGTTAAGGCAGGCTTTCCAGTGACAGTCCTGGTAGTAGTAAAAGCAGTTGCTGAACTTGTAGAAAGGCATGCACTTCTCCTCTGTACCCAGTGAGTCATCTGCGGACGCCAGCAAGGAGCAGTCTTACAGTGGGAGAGTATTGTGCAGTAAGATGATTGTATCCCACGACCACCTTTGTCGTAATTGCCTTTCCTTGTGTTTCACACAGGCTTCCTGGTGGTGTCCTGCAGTCCTTGCTATTTTGCTTTTCTGTCCTCACTTCTGTTTCTTGTTTATTATATCGCTAATTTTCCCCATCTTTCACACTGTGCTTTAATTTCAGTAATCTTGAAATGAATAGTGGGAAGTTTGTTGAGTTTTAGGCTCACATGTAAATTTTATTTGGGGATCCTTAATTGTTTTTGCATTTTACTTATAAGAACATAAATAATTATGTGGTAAATGTTTGCCAAAAGGCTATCTACCACTTAACCCTGCATTTTCATTGCTTGAATCAGATGACTTGGTTAATTTAGACACTCCTGAGTTTGTGAATTCTTCCAAGGACTTGCTTTCTCTCAGAGAGTCCCCTCTCTGGCTTCTAAAATGAAAGTATGCAGGGGCTGGGGATTTAGCTCAGTGATTAGAGTACTTACCTTGCAAGCACAAGGCCCTGAGTTCGATCCCCGGCACCACACACACACACAAAAAATAATAAAATAAAATAAAATGAAAGTATGCGGTGCTGTTCTTCAAAACGGTGTCCGTTTGAAATATTGTATATTGAAGACTTATAAGTTGTTATGAATAAGGTAGTGAATATCCATGTATCCACCATACAGGTGATGAAATAAAACATTACCAAATTCGTAGTTTCCTGTCCTGTGGTAGCTTGTCCCAATTATTATAAATGTGTTAACTGTTCCTAAACATTTCCCTAGAATATATAAATACACAGAAGTGGTACATACTATATATTCCCATACATTTCCTTATTATATATAATATATAAATACACAGAAGCAATACATATTATTTAATGTTATATTGAACATTATATTTTATGTATTCATACATTTAAAATATATTTTTAAAACATATATATGAAAACTACTTAGGAAGTATATCTATAGCCTTATGTACAGAAATACATATGTGCTTGTTTACCGTGTGGTAAAAGTTTTGTGAGTAGGCCTTTAATTTACTTGCTGTACTAGTGGGACACCATTTGAAACCTTGCCAAAACTCTGGTTATTTTCATATACAGTTCCTCATTCTGTGAATGTGCCTCTTTTCATTGAGCAGTCCTGCTGGGAATACTTTGTTTTCTTTCTTTCAAATAATGCTGGTCTGAATACTCCTTTATCTGTCTATCTCCTTGTGTATGTATCTGATTAAGCTTCAGTAGCTATTGCCCTTTTTAACCCCACAATGGTTGTAGCAGTGTGAACTGATACAGTGAATAAGATCTCCTTCTATGCAGCCACCTTTGGTAAGGTTAAATATTTGCAAGTGTAGTGGGTGCAAAGTAGGCTTTTGAGGTTTGAATTTGCATTTTTGTCTGTACTAGTGAAAGTAGTCCTTCCTGTTTTCTCTTGAATTTCCAGTTTGTATACATTACCTATTTTTGTTTGCTTCATGGTTACAGGTTTCTTTCTAAATCCTGGAGTTTTTCATTACTTATATGGTAAAGGACTTCTCCCAATAAATGATTATGAGATTTTTTATTTTCTGTGATATATTTCGTTGAACAGAATTTTAAGATTTTGCTATGTTAGTGGTAATGTTTTTTTCTGTTTTTTCCTTTGTGGTTTGTGCTTTTGTGCTTTATTTAAGCCACTCTTTGTTACAGAGATCATAAAATCTGCTCATTTTCTCATAAATGATTTGACACTTTTTGCTTTTTTACATTTACATCTCTTCATTACTGGGTATAGACTTTTATTGTATATATTGTGAGGTAATTGAAATATTTTTAAATGAATGGACCGTGAGCATTTTCTGATCTCTTATTCAGTATGCCTTCTTTCTATAGAATCCTCAGGATTAGCTCTTGTCTATAAATTGGCTTTACTTGGTTTCAGGTGTGACAAAGAAATAATATCACATAGTTGCTCTCTATAGCTTTGTAGTAACTTTTCATATCTTATTGGGCATGCCTCTCTCTACCTTGTCCTTTCCAGAATCGTACTTGCCATTTTTGGACCTTTCTTCTTTCATGTCTCTACATTTTAGAATATGCTTTTCATGAAACAAGTTTCATGAAAAAATATTTCAGAATATTTTCTGAGATCTGTTAAATTTATAGAGCAATTTGGGACAAGTACATGTTTATAATATTGAGTCCTGTACATGAGCATACAATTTTTTTATTTATGTAAGTTTTTTATAATTCAGTTCTACAATTTTAAAAATATATGCATATAAACAGCAAAATAGAATAGGGATAAGTAGGAAGTAGGGAGAAGTTCAAATACTTCCCCAATTGTGTATCCTGTTGTTTCAAAAATATTTTTATATATATACTAATTTGTTTCATTTATACTAATTAGTTTATCTTAGTTCAATGAAAAGAAATTTTTGTGTTATCATCTGTTTCTTCTTTGTAAGAATCCTTTTTTATGTCTTATACTCTGAATAACTATCTTGAAGATAATAATACACAGTGTATTAACTCTTGCTATGCTACTTTTATTTTGTTATGGAATTTTGTCTTATTTTTTCATAAAATAAAACAAATTTTAAGTCATGCACACCTTTTAATTAGAGATAGGCTTTATAATATATATATATTATATATTATAGTAGTATTTTTAAGCCAGTGTTTTATTTTAAAAATATATATCCACATTGAATCTTCTGCCTAGACTCAAAAGTAGTTAATATTTTAATATATTTGCTTCATGCCATGTCCACCCGTCAATCCTTTGCTTTTATGCGCTTCATAGTAGCATGTAGACATCTGAATAACTCACTGTCCTAAACATTTATGGAGGCTTGGCATTAATTGGAGCTCAGCATTTTTTTATGGGTCCCCTTCCCCAGGTAAAACTTTCAAACAGTATATTGCACAAATTTTAGTTATAAGTTGAGGAGTTTTTATGATTTATCTACTTTGCAACACAGCAACCTGTTAAAATAGAAAATACTTAAATCACCCCAGAATGTTCTTTCAAGCTTATGCCTTGCAACCCTTGCCCCTCCATCAGACATAGCCATTGTACTGTTTTCCACCATATATTAGTATTATCTATTTTAGAATTCATTGATACTTTTTTTATAAAGACTTCTTTCACTCAGCATAGTAGTTTGTGATTTATTTACATTACTGAGTATATCAGTGCCTTGTTCCTTTTTATGTGACTTTAGCACAGTGTATTTATTTTTTTAAATTGGCGGACACCTGTGCTATTCCTACTTTTAGACTACTGTGATGACAATTTTATATAGAATGGGCATATATTTTCATTTTCTTGAGCAAATATGAGAGAGGAATTTTCTGGGTTTTAGGGTAGAAGTGTGTTTAGTTTTATTAAAAGACTGCCAAACTTTCATAGAGTGGTTGTACAGTACATTTTATGTTCCTGCTGATAAAATACGGGGATTATAGTTGTTCTGTATATGTACCAAGCTTGATATTATCGTTTTAAAAAATTGTAAGCACTTTAGTGGATGTGCAGTGGCTTCTCGTTATTTATTATTGCCTTTCCCTCCTGACTAATGATGTTGAGCACTTTTCTTATGCTTAATGGCTATACACATTAACAACTTCTGTGAGGTTTCTGTTTATCTCTTTTGCCCATTTTCTATTTTAATCTTTTTTGCTTTTGTACTATTGAGGTATAATTCTTTATGTATTTTGGATTGAAGTTCTTTTTAGATAGATGTATTTTAAACATTTCTCCTAGTCTCTATCTTTTCATTTTCTTAATACTATCTTTTGAAGAGAAGTTTTTTTGGTTTTTTTTTTTTTTTCTTTTTTGGTACTGGGGATCGAACTCAGGGCCTTGGGCTTGTTAAGCAAGCACCCTACGCACTGAGCTACACCCCCAGCCCCTGAAGAGAAAATATTTTTAATGTCAACACTTTTTTTTCTGTTTTTGGGTAGGAAGATGACAAAGCTCTTCTCTGGTATTTTCTTCTAGAAATTTCATAGTTTCAGTTTTTATATTTAAGACTGTGATCTGTTCAAGTTCTATTAAAACCAGACAATGTAAATCTTCCAAATTTGATTTTCCTTTTAAGATATCTTTGAATATTCTAGTTCCTCTGTACACCCACGTACATTTAGAATCGTCTTGTCAGTTTCTACGGAACAAAGGATGCTAGGGTTTATGGTGAGAAGTGCATTGCTTTATAGACCAAGTTTGACAGAATAAACATCTCATTGATACCTAGACTATTCTACGTGCTGTATTTATTTATTTTGAAGTATTACATTCCTGCCCTTTTTATATCATGTTTATTTATTTATTTTTGAAACAAGAGTCTACATTGCCCAGGCTGGTTTGAACTTGTGACCCTCCTGTCTCAGCCTCCCAGAGTGTTGAGATTGCAAGTATGTGCCATCATGCCTAGCTTCTTCATGTATTTAGATGTTTCATTTCTTTCTGCCTTATTTTATAGTTTTTGGTGTAGAACTTATACACTTTTTGTTAAATGTTTTTCTAAGTATTTTATGATTTTTTGATACTATCCTAAATAAATTTTTTAAAATTTCATTTTGCCGTTATATGATACTAGTACATAGGTATACAATTGATACTTGTTACTTAGAGCTTATTAAGCTTATTATTTAGTTCCAGTAGTTCTTTTTTTAATAGTTCCATAGGATTTTTCTGTGTTAATTTCTCATCATCCTTTAATAGAAACAGTGTTCTTTTTTCCAGTCTTCTGTTGTCTTACTGTCCTACAAAGGAGCACCTCTAAGGTAGTGTGCATAAAAATGGTGAGAGCAGCTTGGCTTTGTTCAAGTAAATAGAATATTAATTCTAGGTGCTTTTTATCAGATTGAGGGGATTCCTCTGTACTTCTAGTTTAAGAATAGTGTCAAATACTTTTTCTGTATTTAATTTCCAGTTTGGTATATATTGAGTTATTTGCTCGTGCTGTAATGGGCTGAAAGGCTGAGCCTGCAGATGTCCACTGGGTAAATAAAAAAGGGATATAACATCTCTCCATTCATTTTTCTGTCTGTTTCCTTTATTACATAAAAACTTTGGGACAGATTTCTGTTTAACTTTTCATAGAGACATGTTCATCACTTAAGGAATGTCGTCTAAAAACTAGTAATTCAAGGTTTACTAGCCCTAAATTTACCTAACCTACCTAATCTTCGATACAGAACACCAAGATAATGGTATTTTCAGGATTTGCAGGGACATCCAGTCGATAGCTTTTACCCTACTCTGTTCCCAGACCCCTTGGAGTGACACCTAGAACTCTCCAGTCATTCTCTCAAAACTTTGGTCATCTTGAGTTCAGTGAAAAACAGACCCTCGCAGAAATCACTGTGAAGAAACTGAGACTGCCCCTTCCTTCCAACCTGATTATCCCATCAAGCCATTAGAACTTCTGAGAACCCTTCCTGAGATAGTGATCCATCAGACCCTGATTTGACCGGGGTACCTGCCCTCCCAGCTATGCAAACTCCACAGCTGTGCAGACCTCCAACCCTTGGGTTTGTTCTTCTTTTTATAAAACTGCAAAGTTTCTGTCAGCCCCTCCAAGACAGATTTTGAACATCTTTACCTGACCTTTCCAGTGTGGCCATGCTGAATAATGGTTTTCCTACCCTTTACCATAGATCACCTCCATGATTGGCATTTAGAGATAAGTGGTTGAGTCCAGTCTGTTGGCACCACTACTGGAGCCAAAGCTTTTGCCCTAAAACTCTGGTAATGCTATTTTGTCAGCTATTTCGCATCTGTGTTCATGCTGGATGTAGGTCTATAGTTTTCTTTCTTCTTTCCTTCTTCCTTTCCTCTTCCCTCTCACTGCTTTTCTTTCTTCTCTACCACTCCTCACCTTACTGGTAATTACCTTTAGTACTGTTTTCTCTGCATCTACTGAGATTATACAAGATGTAGTCAAAAAATATGATGAATGCTTAAATTAAAATATGTATTACAGTAATAGATACTGCTGTTAATCCCCCGCAGCATACTCCCCTTCACTTTGAACACATCTCATTGTTCTTGCCACTTCCTGAAGCAGTTCTGGAAGTCTTCTTTCGTGAGTGACTTTATGAGGCGTGATCAAAAATATGGTTAATACTGCTGCCAGGTATCATCTAAGGGGGAGACTGGCTCCTAGAAACATTATGGTGTGTTCACATCCACCCTATTCTCTAGTTCTGGTACTGTGTGACTTCTGGCTCTTCTCCAAGGTCAAAATGAGCATGAAAGGTGGTAAGCATTTTGAATAGATTCAGGACATGAAAGGACAGTGCAACTAGAAACAAGGGACAGTTTTTTAAGGGATTGATAGCAATGTGCCTTTTATTGTAATAAAACTTGGGGAGGGATACTGTGACTCAAATTCAGGGCCTTGTGCTTGCTAGGCAAGTGCTGTAATACTGAGCTAAATTCCCAACCCCATAATAAATTTTTTAAGACTTGAACATCCACCATGTTCTTGTATCATATATTGTATAGTTGTTTTTTCGGTTTGTTTTGTTTTGTTTTTTCTTTGATGCTGGGGATTGAACTCAGGGCCTTGGGCTTCCTAGGCAAGCACTATAACCACTGAGCTAAATCCTCAGCTCCTCTTTTGTTATATATTGTATAGTTTTTGTCCTTCCATATTTTAATTGGTAAATTATAAATACAGATGCTATACTTTAAAACTGTACTTACATTTGTGGGGAAAATTCAGCCTGGTGATTTCATGACTGTAGTTTTCAATACTGCTGGTTTAGTTTTGTTAATGTATCGATGGGTGGAATTGACCTGTAATTTTCTTTCTTGGTTTTATTATTAAAGTTGTTCTAGCTGCATTCATGGATTTAGAAGCATCTACACATGTTCTATTCTTTGGCATAGTGTGTATAGAATTGGCTTTTTGGTAGAACTCATTTGAAACTGTTTGTCATTTCATCCTGCACAGGATGGTGTGGGTAGGCCTGGGGGAAACAACTTCATTTCTTAAATATGTGAAGAACTATTTAAATTTTGTTTCTTCTTGAGTCAGGTTGACCAAGTTATATTTTCTGTTTCTTTGTAGACACATTTAGTAAGATTTTCTAAAAAGTTTTTTGCCTCTGAAGTTTCAGAGTTTTTGGCAAAACTTGTTTGTCACTTTGGTTGTACCTCTTATAAGCAGGGTGTCGCTATTTGTATGCCCGTTACTACCTCCTAATAAAGTGGAATCACTAAATATTAGGATTGCCTTTCCTTGCCATCTCCTGCATGTCCTCCAAGATTGACTTTCTTCATCAGTTCTTCCCACTCTCCCTTCATCCTCTTCTCTTAACCTGGGTTTGAAAACCTCCCTTTCCTGCCTCACTTTGTTGTTCTATAGAACTTGTAATATGGTTTCTTCAACAGATGAAAGTTTGAACCAGTCATAATATCAGACAACAAAATAGTCTCACTCTGAAGCTCTTCCATTTACTAGTTTTTTGATTTTGAGTAAATCATTGGACCTTTCCAAACATCTTCAAATTTCTCCCCATTTTCATAATGAAGATCATAGTACTTATATTTATGAAAACTGACTGTGAAGTTGCATGTAGTAAGAGATTCATAAATACAGTTGTTATATGTGTTGATAGTAATATTACCATGAGCAAGTTTTCAGTCCTACTGAGTTTTAAGGGTACCATCTATGTGACTGACACTTAAATAATTAGGAATTTTATTTTATTTAGAAAGATGAGATAGGGCTGGTTCCAGGTATGGAAGGATCAGTGGCTCCAAATGTCTCTAAGGACTCACTTCCCTCTGCTTCTTCACTCTTGTTCTTAGTGCAGGTCATCCCAAGGCCAGTTTCCTCCTGGGTCTCAGTGGCAGTGAGGATTAGATGCTGCCTGGTTCACATCCAGCTGGGTGAGCTGGGGGTGAAAGGAGCTTCTTTTTCTTTTTTATTTGGAAGCAACCCCTTGCTTCTCATTGGCTTATATTGATGTAGGCCTGCCTGTGTGAACCAGGCTGCACAGTGATTGCCACGGTTGTTTAGATTAAGCGTTGACATTGCTGGCCATACAGTTGCCATTGTCGTTACTCAGCTCTGCTGTTGTGGTCTGAAAGCAGTCATGGACATTAGGGTCAGCAGATGAATGTTACTCTACACCAATAAAACTTTATTTATGGACACTGAAACTTAAATTTTGTATCATTTTCTCACGTTATAAATTTCTTCTTTGCTTTCTTTTCTATTATTTTTAAAGTGAAACCATCCTTAGATCCTGGCCCATACCAAAAACAGGAGGTAGTCCATGGTTTACTCACCTGTTTTAAGGTAAACTTGGGCCGGGAGAGACACTACTAATGTTTGAGGTAGGTAAACACTGTGGGTTTATTTTTTTAATTTTTTAAAATTAATTTCATTGGTACATTTTTGACATACATGACAATTACATTCATCATAGAGAATTTGTACCTGTGCGTAATATATCTTACTTCTTTTTTTTGCGTTCCTTCCCTTCAGTCCTTCTTCCTCTCCCCATTTATAAAACTTTGTTCCCATTGTTTTCCTTCTACTCTTTTTTTTTTCTTGTTGTTATCCCTATTCCTTCTTTTCTCTTCCCCCTCCCTTGTTCCCTTCTGAAATAGCTATCTGGACATGAGAGGATGTATTGAGTATCAAAGTAGGTACTCAGTGCACAAAAAGATACTCAAATGTTGGAGTGAACAAATACATGTAAATATTTCTCCCTCCTGGTCCCAAAAGACATTGAGGCAAGGAGTACCTGTGTTTTTGTGTCTTCTACACTGCCTTTGATGTAATAATCCCTCAAAATCGGTGTTTTGATGTTAGCTCAGTGGTAGAACGCTTGCCTAGGAAGTGCAAGTCCCTGAGTTCAATCTCCAGCACCCCCTTCATTAAAAAAAAAAAAAAAAGATATGGTGAATGCGCTAATTTTGGGGGGATTTGTGTTATAGGCAAGAAGACAATTAAGATTTTTAAGTGTTAGAGGTAAACATGTAGCAAAATCACTGAGAATGTGCATCCTTTATTGATGTAGGGAATTGTTCAAATAGATCAAGTCCATCAAGTATCAGGAATTGTTCAGGCACCATGCTACAAGTTTCTGATACTGAGCTTTTGAGAAGTAATTCTGCAGCCACAAGAGGCATTCCTAATCTTCTTTCATCTGTAGTTAGTTCATTCTTTCTTTTTTTATTTTATTTTAATGGTACATTTTAGATATACATAGTGATAACATTCATCATAGGGAATTCGTACCAGTACATGATATATTTTGCTCTTGCTTTGTTCTCATTCCCCTCCCCTCCCTCCAACCCTTCCTCCCTCCTTATTTACAAAAGCTTTTTTTCCATCTATTCTTTTTTCTCTTGTAGTTAGTTCATTCTTTTTTTTTTTTTTTTTTTTTTTTTTTTTTTTTTTTTTTTTTTTTTTTTTTTTTTTTTTTTTTTTTTTTTTTTTTTTTTTTTTTTTTTTGGTGCTGGGGATTGAACTCAGGGCCTTGTGCTTGCTAGGCAAGCACTCTAACCACTGAGCTAAACTCCCAGCCCTGGTTATTTCATTCAGATTGGAGAAAAAAGCTGGGCAGAAGCAGGCATCTTATTTCTTCTCTGTTTTTGTGAAATTAGAAAAAGCTCGGCTTATGTTTTAAGTTTTCAGTTTCCCTCTCACTTTATTTTTAAACATGATTCAAGAATGGGCTAAAGTTATTTATGTAAATACTGAAGTATGGAGCAATTTGTTAATTTTTCTTCCCTTTTTTTTGTTTTAGCATTTAAAATTCCTTTGTGAGAACTATGACTATTTTTCCTCTTTGACTTATAACTCAGATTTGCCAGTTTGATTAAAATACATAAAACCATGAAGTGAACAGCTTTAATAGTTGTTAAGAACAGTTTGGAACAGTTTATACCTTAGAAAACTATATATTCAAAAATCATACATCATGATTCTCTCCAAATGCTTATTTGTATCTGTCTTGTCTCGTGTACCCTTTTACCTGATACAGTTCTTGCCATGGTGAATGTTAGTTGCCTTCTTACTTGTCTCCTCCACTGTTTTAATAGTAATTGCATCTCTTGTTCATTGCTCAGGGCAGAGATGTAAGAGTATTTGTTGAATGAATAGCCAGGTGTGTGAAGCCAACTGCGAAAGCCATTTAAAATTCAGCATCATAAGATTTTTATTCGTGTTTTTAAAATCTATGTTAGTATACTGAAAACACCTTGTTTTGCTGATCTGAATTTCATGTTAACCAGCAGCTTTCTTTTTAAAACAATACTTTTCTCCAAAGTAGCATTAAAAATAATTAACCACTGCTGCAAAAGAGGCCCAGTCTGGTCCAAACATGTGCTTTCTGCCTGACATTAGCATGTCTGTTAACTGTATAAGGCATGAACACTTCAGCTTTGTAGCCAGTCAGGTGCTTTGGGGATCACACTCCCTTCTGGAACAAAATGATTCAGTTCATAGGATTAGGGGATATCTCTGAACATGGTGGTGACAGGGGTTTTGAATTAGGATGCAGCTGAGATGTGAAGCAGAAATGTGAGATATGATTTGCTTTATCATTGAGATGGGACAAAATAGTTTACATTTATATTAGGAGTTTTATGGAATAAAATGTATTATATGCAGTGAAGTTAATGAGGCTGGACATGGAATAGGCAGAGGCTTTTCAAAAAAAGTGTCAAAAACCACAACTCCAACCAAAATTTTCCATGTATTTCAACTTTGGGGATCCATAAAAATTAGAAGTAGCCAAGACACTCGGGGACAAATGTCCCATTTTTATTGAAGGAAAGAGTCTCAGAGTTTCTATAAACTGATGTCTCATGGCAGTCTGAGATGAATTGTAAGTTATTTTTAATGCTTAGAAAAGAAGACTTTAAACATTTTATGACCCTGTATGTTTAATAAGTGCCAGCTGCTTAAAAATAACAGTTATGCATTTTGATAGACTTTGTGTACCGGTCAGAATACAACTGTCATTTTTCTGGAGTTCACCAAGATATTTAACAGTATATCTGTGTTGAATGTGGTCAACATAATTCATGTATACAGTTTGAATTACAGGTGACTACGGAATGGTACCCAAAAAGTGCTGATTTAATGGGTAATGTCAGCCTCCAGAGAAACTATTCAATTAATACTCATTCAATTTGTGTATAGCCCAAAGCTATGAGGGAAATCTAGTACTGAGAAGGAAAGAGATTCTGTGCAAAGAACAGCTCAGGCTGCCAGAATGGCTTTGAACAAACTTAACAAAACTTTACAAAGCAAATTCGTTGTAGAGACATTTAAAGAAGTAGATATTTATGGTTTTTAAAAGGGTAGAGGTTTTTATTTGTTTTTTGGTTTTTCTTCTCTTCATTTAATTGCTTTGCAGCCTCAGAAATATCCACATGCTGTGGCTGACCAATAAAGCCCCTTCAGTAGGTGGTGTTACCAGGCCAGAGTGATGGGGGTGAGGCGGTGAGAATCCCACTCTGCACTGGCCCAACTGCATCTGGAATGGTGGTTTAGAGCTGAGGGGCTGTGTGTGAGGAGGCACAGTGCTGGAGAAGGCTCAAATGGGGTGGTGGTCCCCAGAAGTCCCTGAGGTCACGGTGCTAAACTTCTCGTGAAGGAGGGGTTCGAACCTTCTGCATGACTGGCCTGGAAAAGAGAGCCCTGCTCGCAGGGGTCCCTATCTACAAGTGTCTGACAGGCCTCCCTGTGGCAGAGGACTTAGATTTATTCATGACTTCCTAATGAAATCATTTCTCAAAATCATCAAAATTTCCTTACTTTTACTCTCAGTGATGTCTGATGTCTAAGAGACATTTAGTTGATATTCTGGCCTCTAATTTGACTGGCACAATATTGCAGCCAGTACTGGAGCTTCTGCCAGTGATTCTATTTTATAGATTAAATTTTTATATCTGAAATAAATGTAACATTTTAGAATGTGAAGCCTGAGAATCCCCTTGTTTTAATCCTGAGGTGTTTGGGGTTGTGTTTAAAAATATGTGAAATTAATACACTTAAGCATCTTCAAAACTAAAGGGTCTTACTCATCAGAAGATACCATTAAGAAAATGAACAGGACCTGGGCAGTTCCAGCACACCAGGAGGCTAAGGCAGGAAGATCACAAGTTTGAATCCAGGCTGAGTAACTTATTTAGGAGACCCTGTCACAAAATTACGTATGTCTGTATGTATGTATGGCTGGGAATGTGGCTCTGTATAAAGGTGCTGAGTTCATTCTCTAGTACTGCAAAAAAAAAAGAAACAGATACAGGGAGAAACTTTTATAACATGCATATTTGTTAAAGGACAGGTACCAGGGAAGTACTCCTCCAGTTCAGATAAAAATAGGTAAATGTGCAGAAAATTTGAGCAGACATTTCACAAAAGAAGGAAAGTAAGTGGCCAATAAGAACATTTTTGAAAAGTGTTTATCATCATCATTTCTCAGGGGAATGTGAGTTAAAACCATGTTGAGATCCTACTGCACACTCACTACTGCTAAAATTAAAAGGACTGACAGTACTAAATGTTGATAAAGTTGTAGAGCAGTCAGACCTATAGGTTTTAGTCAGTACATTGAAGGGTAAAAGCTCTTTGGAAAAAGTTCTAATAGTTTTTTGTAATACTAAATGTATATATATTCTGTGACCCAGAAATGCAGGCATACATACCTATTCCTTGATGTTTGTGGGAGACTGGTTTCAGGATCACTCACAGATATCAAAATCTTGTATGCTTTAATTCCTTATATAAAAAGGTATAGTATTTGCATGTAGCCTGTATAGTTCTCCCATTTACTTTAAATCCTCGTTAGCTTACTGAAAATAATACAGTTCTTTGCAAATAATTGTTAACACTTTGTTGTTTAGGGAATAATGGCAAGAAAAATGTCTCTACATGTTCAGTATAGTGACAAGCATTGTAGGCCTGCTTTTTTGACCTATCGTTGTGTGAGTCTGTGGTTATACAACCCAGGAATATGGAGACCGACTGTATTTACAGTAGTGTTGTATAAAAATATTCCTCACAATTAATGCCTATGTTTTTACCAATAGGAAAATGAATATACTCTGATATTCTCTGTATATGATCCATATATACTTATATATACATATGATGGGACAGGAATCGAACTGCTGCTACAGATAACATACAAGACTCTCAGGAACATAATGCACATGCAAACCAGTACATATTGTGTGATGCCATTTTTATAAAATTCCAAGAATAGGCAAAGCTAATCTGTAGTGGGAGGGAAGGAAACCTGGAACAATGGGGCCATCTCTGAGGGTGGGACGGGGATGGAGTGGAATGGGAATGGCCTTGAGGGAACTTACGTGATGTGTTCTAGATCTGGATAGTGATTGGCCTTACACTTCTATAAACCTTTGTTAAAATTTAGAGAATGTGTGTTTGAAATTAAAGCATTTAATTCTATGGGAATTTAACATTAAAAACTATAAAAAGAAATGCTGAACTATATTTTATGATATGCAGGTTGAAATATTAGGGGATGTGTACTGATTCTACAACTTACTTTGACATGCCTTATATAAATGTAAAGGATAAATGGATAGACATAGAGGGATAAGTAAGTGTTATAGCTATGTAATAAAATGTTAATAGGAGAATTCTGAGTGTTTACTGTAAAATTCTTTCAGCTTTCTTATATGTTTCAAATTTTCATATTAAAACATTAGAAAATACAGATTATTTGTTTAAATCATATAAAATGGCCATTTTTGTGGGTCAAAAAATGGGCCAATACTGCTTGTTTCCTATGGTTGAGGCTAACCTACAAAAGCGTGTTGTGTAGCCATTTTCTTTAGCCATCTCCATCTGGCAGTGCACTAATAAGAAGTACCTTCATTTTCTTCCATTCATTGTGCTTAATTGGGCTAGATTACTGTCTCATTTCCTTTGGGTAGCAGAAGCTCTGCTCTTGTCCATCTTTGGGACAAATTCCTTAACATCTCAGTCACCCTCTGCTTTTAAAAGTCTGTCTGGTTTAGATCTGATCTCATTTTCAATGCAGAAATTCTTAGAGACTGGGCAGGCAGGCCCTGCAGTGCAAAAGGATTGAGTTACACTCTTCCGTGGTCATGCTTAGCCTTGAGGCCTTGCCCTTCTTGCTTCTGGGCTCTGGCTGCTCAGGAGTGCCCGGGCAGGGAGAGGAGAGACAGAAAGACTTCTCTCCTCCCAGGCCGCTCAGTCTCCTCTCTGGTTGGGAGGATCGACTGGCATGTTGCCCACAAGTGATTCCAGGTGCTGGCTCCATGTTCTTTGGAAAGCCAGGTGGGGACCTTTCCCATGCCATGCAACTCCTTCCAACCTGTCTGGAATCTGCTCCTGACAGATACTCCACCACTAGTGCTCCTGGGAGTCCCTTGCTTGGCAGACAGTCTTGTGAGTGATGTACTGGCAAGATGGCATAACCTTCATAATTCTTTGCTGCCCACATTGATTCATGTGGAGCTGACTTTTTTTGGGGGGGTGAGGGGGTGGGGCTGACATCTTGCCAGGAGTTCAGGCTCTTTTGTGGTAGTTGCCTTTTTTCCGCAGCATGTCTTCCCTCACTTCTCTCTGCTCCTGCTCCTGCTCTCTGCTCTGTGCTTCTGCTATGATGGCCTGTTGGGTATGTTGCAAGAGTAGACATCCTCTGGGGAATGAGAAGTAAGGCTCGGCAAGCATCCTTGGTCTCCACAAGGGATGCTATGCTAGTGAGGCAGTAGGCATGAGATTTATGGAATTTGTAAATGAATATGGGTATCTTACTAAGTTAGTTGAAAATTCAGATTTATTGTTGTGGTTATTCAGCTTTAGACAAAGGTGTAAAATTTCCATTACAGACATGTATGTAAGAAAATTTGCAGTTCATGGAGTTTGAGGGAAGGAGACTGTGAGTGTATCATCAGTGTACTTAATGGTTGTGATCTGTGTGATGTGTTAGGTAGATTGTATAGTCTGAAGGACAGTCCCTACAAGGTTGTCCTCACTTTAGCCACCAGCCTTAAATTTGGGGCTCCCCAGGACTACTATGATTTCAGATTAGCTAACCATAAATTTGAGGAACTTTACAACCACCCTCATGTTCAGTAATTCACTGGAATGGCATAAAGAGCTCAGAAAAGTGCTAATATTCTTACTATTACACTTTCATTACAGCAGAAGAATAAAACTTAGAAATAGCCAAAGGAGGAAACATAAAGGCAAACTCTGGAAAGTTTCCAAACACAAAATTCATTGTTCTAAAGGACAAGATGGCCTCCTGGCACCAATATGTGATGATATGTGCCTTACGGTATCTAGCCAAGGGTGCTCATCACCGTTTGGTATTCAGAGTGTATTGGGGTTGATCACATTCTGCACTGTTGGTTGACTCTTAGTGTCATCCACTTTCTCCAGAGATCAACATGTCCCCAAGACTCCCTCATAAATCACATGGTTCACTGTCCAGTGACCAAAGCCCTCAGGCAAACAAAGATACTCCAGTGAGGCAGGATATTCCAAGGGTGTACAGACCACAAGACCTCCCTTTGGGTGAAGTTCATTTGTCAACATGCAGTTGTTTAGTTATAATAATTTTTGCTTTTTTTGTTAATTCAGTTTTGTCATTATTAATTTATTTAATAAAAGATTGTTGGCCAGTCCCAAAATGTATTGGGATGCCTAATTGTATGTAGTATTTTTTTGGCCAACAATTTTCTAGAAACTTAACTCTAAGACATGTATGTAGTTTACAACTTATACACAAGTTTTATGCATATTTTCTGCTAATACTTTTATATAATCCTTTTCTTTCCTTCCCATTTATGTCATTTGGACCCATAATTGTAAATGCTGAATTTTTTGCCCTGGAATGTGAGAGGAAGGAGGGCTGGGGGATATTCTTTGGCCCTCCGGGGGCTTGAACCCAGAGGACCTTGCATTCTAGGCAAGTGCTGTATCACTGAGGTATCTCCCCAGCCTGAGGGCTGAGGATCTTTTGTGGTCTAAGTGGGTTAAGGTCAAAAAGCCTTCAGGACACAGTCTTAAATCAATGATGGTCTTCCAAATTGGTTTTGTGGTCTCACTTTCATTACCTTGGGATTAAATTTAAATGAGTGGAGGTTGGCTTTTTTTTTTTAATTGTTTTTAGTTTTGAAAAAACAAAAAACAAGAATGAATCTTTTTTGTTTGTGCTAATAGCTTTTCTTTTATTGCCTCAGAATTTCTAAGTGGACATTGTCTCATCTTTCTTCGTACCTTTGTCTTTCCAGGCCAGCAGGACACTGCTTCATTTTGAACATCATGCTGATTAATTGTCACCCACACATATGGATGATTAGCCCCAGTTGTTTTTTCTCTGAAATGAAGTCTTTTCAATGGAATGTTCTGTAAAGAGAACTAATTAAGTTTAAAGAACTCACTCATTAGGGCTAGCTTGAAAAAACTAGTTTTTGCTGTTTACCATTTACTTATACTGTGCTAGCTTCTTACCAATGAGGACTTCAGTACCTAACAGATTCCTAAGGTCAGAGCTGATGGACCCAGGTTCTGATTCAGTTGGTCTCCTCTGTAGTGGATCAGCAACAGCAGATGGATACTGGGGCAGTAGTGGTTCCCCAGCTTGGGATTCCATAGGTTTCCCCCAGGCAAAAAAACTTTCCTAGAAGCTAATATGGATGGATAATGCTAATATTTCACTTTGATTTACCAATACTGATGAAAGTACAAATAACTCTCTCAGTTTTGTTTTCCTAAATTCTAAGACCTTTGGTGGTCCCTTGCTACTCTTCTAACCACAGTGCCTTTTGTACACAGGATCCATCAAAAGAGCATTCTGAGGTGTCTGGCTGGCAGGACTGACAAAGGGGGATGCAAAATGCTTCCTACTGTCCCCGCTCCTCTTCAACCCAGGTGTCCATCACCCAAGATGGGTCACTAAGGAATTTATCTGAGAAAGAGCTATGAAATCTTGGTAATGGAACAGTTAGCAGGCCTTATCCAGGGTTGAAGAACCATGAGGCTGCATTTTTCACTATTTGTAGGTCTTTTCTCAATTTTGGGGTCATTAAATTGATGGAGATGAGGTAACCTAAAGTGACTTGACAGTTCTGCTATATTTTGCTCCCATATTTTTGAAATGGTAGCAGAAGGAGGTTTGATCTTCTCTAATAGCAAGATTTGAGAAGGAATGTATTCCATTGTTTCACAAATGTTTATCGAGGTCCTACCAGATGCAAGGGAAATGTACAGTAATGAATGAGGTATGTTCATTCATTACTGTACCTGGCTTCATGAAACATACATCTGTCTAGTTGTAGATGATAAGAAATTTATTTCTATACAGCTGTCTAATTGACAGTGGAATACTCCTGTAAGGGAGTAGTGTACACTGCTGTGGGGACACATTAGGAAAATGGGAAAGGCTTTCTTTAGGGGATGGTATGTAAGCAGAGGACAGGAGACAGAGGCAGGGGTTGGTTTGGGAAGTAATGTGGCAGCATTGCTATATTCTGCGAAAAGGGAGCCGTTTGGGCAGAGAACCTGAGGAAAAAGCATGGAACATTCTTTTGTGGCTGGAATCTAGACAACTCTGGGGAAATGACACAACGCCGAGGTTAGGACAGTAGGTTGGTAGTGTGTCAAGTATAGTTCTATAGGTCACTTTGAAGATTTTATGTTTTATCTTGAGAATAGTGTGATACCATTAAGGAATTTTTAACAAGGTAGTGGTATAATCAGATTTTAAAAGATTATTTTGACTGGTACGTGAACAGTAAGGGTCATGGTGAGGATGATCATTGCCTAAGAGATGATGATAACTTGGATTTGGGTGATTGATCACAGTTGAGAGCCAGAAAGTTGGGTAATTTGAGATAGGATTTCACAGTTTTCCGTGTCATAATGCATGTAATGCTTTTTAAAATATATTATTAAATAAGTAGGTAAATAAACAAGGATGATCAAGTGCTGGGATGAATCCATATCTTGAGATAATTATAACCCATTTGTATCAACCAGAAACTCATCTTTAGAGATGAGTTTTTTGGGAAAACGTCAAGAACAAATCCCATGTTTTGGGTTTAAACAGCTGGCTTCATGGAAGTACTTTTGAGATTTTCAGGAAATAGATATATGACTTTGAAGCCCAAAGGAAAGAAAAAAAAATTGAGTTTTACAGATAGAAGCTGCAGTCACCTAGGGAAGTGGCGTAGGACCAAGTTTATACTTCACAGTCAGCTAGGGCAGAATGATCTAGCAAAAGAGGCTGAAAATTAGAGTCCAGAGAGGGTGATAGAAATACTAGAAAATTTTGAAATCATGACATTGAGAGGAAGAGAATGTTTGTGAAACAAGGAGGATTCTGCTAAGAGGTCAAGTAAGATGAAGGCAGAAGATTTTTCTGTTTGGTTTAATGACAGAAATTACTCATGTGACTTTAGAAGGCTGTCCAGGTGGCAGTCTAAGGATTGTAAGGAGCAAGTGAGAGGCCAGAAAGTGGAAGCAGTAAAATAGCAGCTCTGTTGAGAGCCTTATCTGTGAGGGGAAGGAGAGAGGCAGAGTAGGTCTAGCCACACAGAGTGGAGAGAAGGCTGGTGGTGTAGTAGAGGAAGAGAAAGCCAAGTGTGCACTGGAGCATAGGAGGGCCAGTGGCTACAGAGTTAGGAGGAAGCAGGAAATGTGTGCTGCTGAGTGCAGGTGTGCACTGTTAACAGTAGACAACCAAGACAGTTTCCTGCTGATGGTTCTGTTTTTTTCTGTGAAGAGACCAGCAGCCTTTGAGTATAAAGTAGAATTTTTTAAGGACAGAGAAGTTTGAAATAGTGTTTTTGGGCAATGGGAAAGTGAATTTTGTAGAGAAATGTCATGGGCTTGACCAGCAGCACTGATCCCCTTTGAGGCTGGCTGTCCTGTTTGTGATTTTCACTGGTGTGGCCAGTTGCCCTTGCTGCCACAGAGAGGATGAATGACATTTTTCAAGGAGGAAGTCATGGCAGTCCATTGCAATGAAAGGATAGAGGAAATAGTGAGTCAAGAGAGGGATTTTAAATAGTGAACTCTGTACTCTAAGATGGATTTAGAAAGCTGTGAAGGCAGGTGATGAAAAGTATATTAATAAGCTTCACATTACTATAATGAGGTACCTGAGGCAATTGACTTACCAAGACAAAAGTTTTTTATGGCTCATGGTTCTAGAGGTTCTAGTCCAAGATTGGCAGCCTCTTCTCTTTGAGTCTCTTATGATGGCAACACATTATGGCAGAAGTATGTGGCTGAGCAAACCACTTACTTACGTCATGAGTCAGGAGAACCAAGAGACCTGGGAGGGTCCCATAATCTTCTTTGAGGGTACACACTCCAGTGACCTGAGTACCTTCCACAAGGCCTCACATCTGAAGGTTCCACCACCTCCCAGTAGCACCGTACTGTGAATGAGACCTTAATGCATGGACCTGTGGGGATACTACCCATATTCAAACCACAGCAAGAAGATAAGAAGAAAGTAAGTAGAAGTAAGAGAACTATAGGCTCCAAGAAGAAATTATTGAATAAACAAGCTGAAAAACTGTTTGTGATCATAGAGTGAATATTTTCATTCTGTGCATTGCCTGGTCATGTGGAGGTGTTTCTCCCTGGCTTGGGTAGTTGTGTGGGTCAAGTAGAGGTGGTTTCCCCTCGCTGTGTAGCTATATGGGTCTCAAGGTGATGGTCATTGTGTTTAAGTACTATAGTTTAAATAGATTTTACTCAGTGTCTGCAGAGTTGCCTTTTGGTAATCCTGGCTACTAGATATTAGGTTTAGAGTGGTATCATTCAGTCATGTTTATTTTGGGTACTCTATGTAGTTCAAAAGTGTTTTGTTGTTGTTTCAGTATTTTTAGTATTTCATGATATCCTACAGTTGTTAAGATGGAAACAAATTTTAGCAGTGTTTCAGCATCTGCCCAGGAGGTTGTGCCAGGAGAACTACTGAAATATTTTACTAAGAATGAAGATATGACTAGGAAGTTGAATTAAGTTAGATTTAAGATAAGACCCATAGTAAGAATGTTAAGAATGAGTGTGGAGTATATAATGTAGGGGAACGAAGATTCTGCAGGTCAAGTAGTGAAGGAAATAGGCCCTATCATGATAGCCCAGGGGTGGATATTGAAACTACAGAGTTATGGCTAGAATTCTACACTTACTTGTGGCTACGTGTAGAAGACTTCACTCACTATGGGTGGGGAGGCGTGCTGGAGGTAGTTGACAGCAGTGATAAGGCTGCTGTAGGGTGGTATAATTGGATGGCACTGGCCTGAAACGAATAGGGCTTTGTTATGTTGTTGTTTTCTTTTTTAGAGGGTAAGAAATGGTCTAGAAATTGATAAAAACCAAGAGCTATTTTCCATCTCCTGGATCCTCTGAATTAGGGAGGACTTGTGTAGCGATACTGTTTTATTCACACATGTATTTGCATGCATTAATTGTACATATTAATGGGATTCAGTATATTTCACTACCTACATAAAATACATTGTGCAGTCCTGTTGTCCACTATCCCCCTTCCCACCCTCTTGTAATTACTGTTCTACATTCAAGCTCTCTTACCTTAGAAAGTTAAGAGGAAAAATATTCTTTATTACTAGAGGTCAGTAACATCAGATCACTTGGGACTTAGACAAGCAACTTCTTTCTCACTCTAGACCTATAGAATCAGAAACTATGGGAAAAGGGGAGCAACAATCTGTTTTAATAAGCCCTCTAGTGATTTTGATGTGTTGGAGCCACTTTTCTAAACAGTAACTGGCTGAGGATGAGGGGAAGGATGTATTTAGTGCTGACGCATGAGAGGACTGTTGAATTTCTACCTGGTAGGTTTGTGGAGGGAGGTAGGTCCCTTGACTCTGTGGGTATAGGTCTTGGCCTTGTGGTCTCAAGTTACGTCAGGCTGATATTAATAGTTTCATGAATATCTTTCAAAAGGTATAATAAAAAATACAGTGAATGCTGCTGCCTTGTACCATCCAATGGAAAGAAAGGCAGGCTCTTAAAAGCATTATACTGTATCCTCATCCATCTTATTCACTGGATCTAGCACCGTGTGACTTCTGGCTGTTCTCCAAAGTCAAAACAACCATGAAATATAAATATCTTGAATTGATTCAGGACGTTGAGTCAACACAACAGCACAACCAAAGATATGAAAGACTTCTAGAACTGCTTCAGAAAGTGGCAAGAATTACAGGATAAGTGTTTTTGAAGCAAGGGGTAGTATTTTGAGGAGGATTAAGAACAGTGTGTCTTTTATTGTAATAAATTTAATAAACATTCACTTTTTTTTTAAATCATCTCATATACATGTCTAGTTTGTGTCACATTTAATAAGCAGGGAAGTTGAAACCCAGAAGTTTGATTACTTCTCCCAAATCAAAGTTAGTGGAGAAACTGGAAAACAAATCCAAGTCTGTGAATCTGAAGCCATACCAGGCTCCTGGCCCTGTGAGCATGGCAGGTTGGTTTCCATTGGTCCCACAAAGGGTCTCTTGTGACTCTCGCTCTTTCTCCAAAAACGATACAACAAAGAAGATTTTCCTGTTATTTGTCTAATAGCAGGTGGTGTTATATATGCATGTATGGTAGTGGAATGGTGGGTTATCTTAAACCAGTCTACAAGAGGCTATTTATCACTGTAACAATTCAGCAAGTATTAACTTTCATGGGACAGATCCTGGAGCAAAGGAGTTGAGAAAATGGGGCTGTACTAGAGCCAGACACTTGTCAGTTCGTTGAGTTGTCCTTGGTGCCTGGTTTACCCTGTCCCATATCTAGGCCATCACATACTGGTACCTTAGGTTAGTGACTCTTCTTCAGAGTATTTAAATGTTTAATTCTGCTGTAGAGCCTTAAATTGGAGTGGAAAAAATTAAAGACTTATAAACAGCTATGAAAGGTTGCTGCCTTGTTCTAGATACTACTTGCACTAAATTAATTTAATATACTAATCAGAGCTCTAATGAATTCTGTGAACTGCTAATCTTAGATCAGTGAAAAAAGCAGTATTAAAATTGGGCTCATTTTATTTCCCGTAGGAGAATATTTGGAGATGTAGTTGGGGGAAAGTAGGAAAAAAAATCAGAATCTAGTTGTATAACCCCTAGTTCCCTTTTGAGGTGGTGTTTCCTAGGTCACTACTCTCACTGCTCAAGATTTCTGTGTTTCTCTCTCTCCTCCTTCCAGCTTTCCCATTATTACTTACCTCTTACTCTTACTCTTTTTTCTTTCCTCCCATCCTTCCCTCCCAGTCCTCTCTCCCTCCTTCTCCAGTGAAACACTTCAGTGCTGTTGCATTCTTTTTGCCATTGGAAAAGCTGCTCCTGAAGTGTTAAAGCTATGAATCAGATTTCTAGAGCATTAATTAATTTCTTGCCATTTATGGTTCTGTTTCATTCAAACTAATGGTCTTGCAGGCAATTGATTAAGATGCTGAAGGGCCAAGTCAGGCTGTTTCTGGGCCTAGGGCCTCATTAGGACCTGTTTCAGTTTTAAATGATTTGTTGCTTAGGCTGAGCCATTAAAATCTGCTTCTGTGGAGAAAAAATCTGCTTCTGTGATGAAAAAATTAGCACAGTTTGTTCCCTTCCACTTTTCCTATACTTGACTTTTAAGAGTTGGAGTAAGGGGGAGATAGGATCAATCGAGAAAGGAATCCATCCCCATAAGTGAAGGAAGGCCGTTGGATTCGTCAGGAGTACATTTCAGCCTGAGTGATTAGCAGCATCTGGCCATGAGGAGGAAGCCTCTAAAAATAACTGGTGAGCAGAGTGTGCGGTCAGGTCCATTTTCAGTTCTGGAGCCCTTGGCTGGGGAGCGCTGGCCAGTCAGAGCTCTGGGAGGGAAGGGCATGCATTGGGCCCCATATCTGCCTCAAGCATTTTGAGTTTTTTTTCTCCTTAATGTATGCATTATTCATGGATTGAAGAAATCAAAATGGCTGAAGATAAAGGTATCATTTTTGTACTTCGGGTTAAAAGTAGTTTTGGACTTAGCTGACAGATTTTTGCTTTATTTTCAGTTGTCCTCTGTGTGAGTATTTTTGGCTAAGTGCTTTTACTGTGTACTTTGTTTTCTATTTTGAACTCTTGGAGGCATTAACTTTCACAGTAGTTGAATTTTTGTAGAACAACTGTCTTAAATCTTATGTTTTGGTGTCTTAGTTTGGATTATCTTTTACTGTATTCTACTACCAGAGTCTGCATTTTACAAATTTAAAAATACATACAAGCAATCTTCTTTAGTCTTCTAAGTTAATTACAATAAATTTAAAGAATTATGTACAGATTCCCACATAAAATGATAGGAATCTAAAGGGATATATATAGAGATATATAATGAGCAAACTTATTTGGTTGAAATACCATATATGGAAAATGACCTACTTGCCTGTGAAGCAGACAAAATAATTTTTAAAAAAGAGACTCATTTTGTTTTAAAAATTGAATATTTTTCTTTCAAGTGTTCTTTAATGATGATCTTAATTTACTTTTTGTATGTATCTGGTTTTGCTTTACTTTGTGTAAAGATTGTTTTTCTATTAATTTAAAGCAGACTGCATTGGTTCATTATGTTGAAAATATATTAGAAAAGAGAGACAAAGATTGTTTCTAACTCCCAGCTGTCAGAGCAGCCACTGAAAGAATTCTGCCATTAAGATGAGAATGGGAGCATCTCCGCTCCAAAGATTGTTTTGAATAATTGGTCAGCATGGGTTGCTTACCTAATCTGGTAAAGTGTGACATTATTCATGAAGAAGAATATGAGAGATATATGTGGTTGGGTGTGGCAGTGCATGCCCTGTAATCCCAGAACTCAGGAGGCTGAGGCAGGAGGATCACTTTGAGTTTGAGGCCACCCTGGACTACATTGTGAGTTCAAGGCCACCCTGAACTACATAATGAGACCCTTCTTAAAAAAACACATACACACATACAAGGAGATGTGTATGTGATTTATAGTTCTTTCAGAAGATACTTCTTCCCTTCTCCTTGAATTTTGCAATCTACTTAGATAAAATCAGCTTTTACTTCTGACCTATTTTTAATAGTTGCAAGTTTTCAGAGGATGGCATTTTATACTATTAAAAATGGTGTTTAATGAGTTACTTAACAGTTTTTATGTTTTTAAAATCACTTTAAATAGTTTATGTGTAAATAAGAAATCCTCAGCATAATGCTAACTAAATCTTCCAAATGATTGATCTGTGATTCAGTTAATGTTAGGCCTTTAATGACTATAGTGCAGGTGCAGGGAAATTTCTGTTTTCCCTTTCCTCCACCAAATAAGTAAAATTACCTGTTGTCCCTAACACATTCTTCATCCTGGAGAGTCTTCATCTTGGACTCTTGGTACTTGCTGTAGTAGTTTTCTGTGTTTAGTAGTACTGTATAGGGGAATATTTTCTGTGACTCCCTTTCCTCAATTTGAAGGTGATGTACTTTTGATGTGACAGCCTGGGGAAAAAAATCACACAGTCCTTCCTGTTTTCTTACCTTCAGTAAAAGTTCTTCTTAACTAGATCCTGGAATGTACAGTTTGAATGTGGAGCCAGAAGATGAAATGAAGGCACTCTTAGATGTGCTCTTATCTTTGAAAACAGGGGAATGGTTAGATGTTCTTCCAGAACACCTTTGTGACAGAGTGCTGGCTTTAGGTTTGTGTAGAGAGTTTTAAGCCCTTGCGAAGAGTTTGTCTGGCCATGCTTTCTTCAGTTCAGTTTGGATGGAAACTGATCACCCCTTTGGGACTGGGCACATCATATTTATAGAGGGATACATCAAGAGTATTTTTGCTGTCCGTAAAATACTTTCCCTAAAAAGGATTTCTTAAAAAGCTTCCTTTCCTGTAATTTACTATTTGGTTCCTTTGCAGAATTAGCAAATATTAACAATAATATGGTTGATAACGCTAGAAAATTCATCATTTATATGACATTGTAAGGTTATAAAATATTACTAATAATTTAATATTCTAGCTAAGTATATGTATCTTTTAAAATGATAAATATATTACAGCTATTTTGAATAAAAATTTGAGATTGATTATACATGTCTTCAATTCTTAGACATGTTAAAATATTTTAATGATAGAGTCAATATGCATGTCTGTTCTAATGATTATTCTAGGGATTACCTTGAAAAGATTATTTTAAGGCCTACTCGGGGCTTGTCTGCAGACCTCAATTATAAATGGCCTCTCAGCATCCACTCTACATCTAGTGCTTGTGTCTTTCTTGTGCCCTTTCTGGGCCTTCCTTCCACCCCCACTCTCATGCTTTAACTCATTTGGGTTACTTCGGCCCTTAAGTCTATTCCGTGTATTGTGTATTTGGCTTTCTCTTTCCTACCCCTTCTGATCCTTCATAAAGACCATGCATGTTACTAACTTGGACAAATGATGTTTTACTTTAGCAAATCTTAGAAATTTTCCTCTTCCATTTCTGCTGTAAGAAAAAGATAGAAGCTTGATGCAGCGTTCCATGCTGGAGTCTTAGCTGCGGAGGGGCAGAACCTTGAACAGCATTATTTGAACCCACAGGTTCAAGGCCAGCCTGGGCAACCTAGAGCGATCTCGTCTCAGACGTAGAACCAATAGAGATGGAGAGTTCAACTTCAAATCCAAGATATTATTTTAATTTATTAATGATTACATTTTAGACTCTTAAGTGTCATTTTGGGTGTACTTTTATCAGCATACATGTCTTTAAAGCTTAGTGATTGGGTAATAACAGAATCATACCCATGTTGAATATGTTAAATGGATGAATAAAAGGATAAACTATATTTAGCCTTCCTGTTTTCCAGTTAATGAAGAACAATCTAAGAGTCTGGTCCCAGTTATAGAATGTCTGAGAGAAGATGAGAACCCACTTTTACTACAGTTTCAACTTGAATTTAGTTCACTGAGTAGCCAAGGGAGGAAATTCTTAGGCGTTAATCATTGTGGCTTCATATTTAGAAACAAATGGATATCAGACAGCATTATTTTTGTAATTATATTTATTGTTATATGCAAAGGGATCAATATGCATTTTTATTATATAGAAAGAATGTGTCTTGGGGAGGCATAGTCTCAGGAAAATGTCTTCATATTCAAAAGAGTTCACTAAATCAAACACAACAATGCTTCCAAATCTGTGGGGCTCTCTGCTACCACAGACGCCTGCTCACTTGTTTCTTTTAATTTTTAAAGTTCTAATGATAACATATTTTGTGTTGATCTTTTTAAAATCTTTTTGCTTAAGACATATAAAAATAATGGAAATCATCATTTCTTCTCACCAATGTTGTGGAACTTTTTACCCAGTCTTCCCTTTCCATGTCTATATTCAGATAAGGAAACAACAAAGTGCACTTTAAATTGCTTTAATATGCAAAGATGTGATATATTTCCAGCAAATATTTTTAATGTGTAAATTATGTTTTTATACAGCCAGCATTTATACAGATTGTGTTAGAAACAAAGTTAATAGCCATATATTATTTGGTAAAGATACTTTTCACTGTATGATTATTTGGAAATCTGGCCCATTTTGATGTGCTCATTAATATTTAAAGACTACTAGAAAAAGGAATTGTTGAACTTTTTCAAGAATGAAATGTATACATTTATTTTTGAGTGTATACAAATACGTATATGCCCTCAGATTAAATTAGTTTTTACAGTCTTTTCCAAAAAGTTGATGTAGTGATGGGTTTAAAAAATATCCATATCCTTTTAACAAACACAGTTTCATGTATTACTTCAGAAAAATATAGTGGTAGTTTATTCTTCACTGGAAACAATGGGAAAAAACTACTGATATGCCTAGAATTGGACTTCAAAGTCAGAGACAGGCTCTAACTTAGGGCTGGTAGCGTCTTGTGAAAGTGTTACGTTGGCTCACTTGGTGCAGGTCAAGGGGCTTCAGGACTATAGTGGTCAGGGGATATTTCTGCTTCTCTCCAACTCGTGCTGCTGACATTGGGTGAATCTCTTTACCTTCTTTAAGACAGATGATTATTCTTGCCTTACTCTGTGGTTTTAAGCCAGGCACTGCTCTGTGTAGAAGACATGTGGAAATTGTTCAGGGATGTTTTTATGTTGCCATAAATTCTGGGACCTATTTACCTTTGGGTCCTGGGGAAACCAGGAATGTCAGATGTCTTGCGATGTGAGGAACAGTTGTCTAAGATGAGCACTGCCCCGCTTAAACATCTGGAAACACTTCCTGCAGAAGCATGGACAGGGTGCCATGAGGATCACTTGCTGTGGTGCACAGGATGCACTTTACAGAAAGTCCATGTGCTACACAGATGTGAGGCAGTGTCCTGCTTTTCTAGCTGCTTCGTAAGCTTTTCCTTTTCTCAAATGGCATATTGGGGTACAATATAACTTTTTTATTTATGTATTAGTATCTATGTTACATGTATTACCTTCCTTTTTAAGAGAAATTTGAGGATAGTCTTTCCTTTTAATAAAAATGTTGACTTTTTTTTTCTATAGCTGTCAGTCTAATTAGATGACATTTGTTTATTTTTGACTGTCTGAAGTACATTTCCCAAAGAAGATAAGGGATATTAAACAAATCAGATGTGATAGATGACACTTGGTGGACAGCAGTTTATAGAGTGGTTTCCTGCAGCGAGGCCGGCTGTGAATGTGCCTCTTCCTGCTTTTGCCAACCCTGTCTGAGTGAATCTTGTCAGAAACAGGGACAGAATCAGTGTGCATCCTGCTTTTCTTTGTGTGCAGGTGGTTTGGATAAAGAACTTGGAAGGAGTATATGTTACTTCAAGTATAATTTTTAATAAAATCTTCAGCCTTCAGTAGATTATTTCTTCCATTACTTTACAATAGGGGTTTTATGTACACAGTATCAAGTCTAAGCAGAAGTTTTTCTTTTTTTCAAAATCTTTGTGTAGCATGATTTTAGAACTTAAGTGAAAACTATGTTTTAAATTATCAACTAAAATTACTGGAGAAACAGTTCAGAGTGACAAGAGTTCAATATAGCATTTCTTAGTTGATAACATTTGACATTTATTTCTAAACAGAGACAAAGCACGGAGGACACAAAAACGGGAGGAAAGGAGGACTTTCTGGAAGCTCCTTTTTCACCTGGTTTATGGTCATTGCCTTGCTGGGCGTCTGGACATCAGTAGCTGTCGTTTGGTTTGATCTTGTTGATTATGAGGAAGTTCTAGGTAAGAATTTGTTATGGTTTCTTATGTGAATTGGTAAGAGGGTAAGTGACATCCCTTCGTATTATCAAAATTTTGTTATCATCTTTTTCTCTTATTACTGTACTTTCATAGCCATTCAGTAGTTCTCAACAAGATAGAAGCAAAATGTGATGTTTCCAGGGTTACCTTGGATTAGTGGCTTTTGAACTTTAAACATAACCTGCAACAACAAGAAAAGCCTTATATTACCTGTCTAACACACAGGAATTTTATCAGAATGAGTTTTTGTCAGACTCATTCTCACTACTTGCTGTACTCTGTAGTTTTTATCAAATTTTGTTATGTTATGAATTTTTAAAATTCTCATTCATGAACCACTGAATTTCTTTACAGACCCAGTAAGACAGCATAACCACATGGTTTGCAAAGCCCTTCTCTAGAGAGAGTTTTCAAAGCATACCCACCTGTGTCTCCATTGGGGTACACGTGTGCATGGGGGTGGTTTTATATGGGTGTGTGGATGAGCTCTCTGAAGGAAGTTGCTATTTCTGGTGGTATCCCCTTTCTCCACCCTTTTCCTGTAATCACTGTAGTTTTTTTTTTTTTTTTTTTTTTTTTTTTGGTGGTGCCGGGGATCGAACTCAGGCCGTTGTGCTTACAATGTAGTTTTTTTGGGGTTTTTTTGTTTTTGTTTTTGTTTTTAGTTTTTTTAAAAAAATTTTATGCTTACGATTCTTTACAGTTTTATCTTTTTAAAATCTGAGACAAACTTCAGTTTTATACAATTGAATATTGTAAATATTTAAAAATACACAATTCATTGAGCTTTAGTATATTTATTACTTTATCCAACCATCATTATCTAATTCCTGGATATTTCCAGTGTTTCTTCCCCTCAACACATCCAATCCCCTGTCTCCTTCCTTCTGGCAGACACTAGTCTACTTTTTATCTGTACTTTTGCCTGTCTGAACCTTCCATATAATAAACAGAATCATACTACAAATGGCCTTCTGTGTTTGTTGTTTTGTACTTAGCATTACCATGTTTTCAAGGCTTAGCGCTCACTCTAGTTTATGGCCGAATAATATTTCATCATATGGATATGTCACAGTGTGCTTATTCATTCATTATAGATGGACATTTGCATTTCTTCTACTTTTCAGCTATTGTGGATAGTGGTCTTACTCTTTAATAGTCCAGTGAAGGATATGTACCTGTCACTGGAAAAAGTATGCCCTCGACTATGTATATATGGTCGCATAGAAGACCCACTTCCTTCCATTGAACTGTCTGTGCTTCTGTTTCAGTTGTCAGAGTTGGTGGGTAGGGAGCAGAAGGGCAAAGAATACTAAAATATGCTTGACTGTAACTATCTTTTATTGAGATTTTTCATTTTTATTACAAGGGATATGTCTCTGAATAGATTAATAACTAACAGAATTTTAGTTTGGAGATAAACTTCTGAGTTGATCTCTGCTTTCACTGACTTAGAGTGAATGCTGTATTGCTAGGGAATGCATGAAGAAGAGATTTAAAATCTTTGTACCTTTAAGCATGAGTAACAATTTTTCATGTCTTTGCATGCATGCAGCCAAAGCAAAGGACTTCCGTTATAACTTATCAGAGGTACTTCAAGGTAGGCTGTTGGAGACGAATTTCAAGTGTATTTGCATCAGTCTCTAAAACATTGACTTTATTCTACTAATTTAATTATTAATTGCAACAAATAATGTAAATAGTAGGACCAATTTCCCCTTGTGAATTTGTTAGGAAGGGTAGTATTTTCTGTGTTTTAAATATCATTTGAGCTCTATTCTGTATCTAATCTGGACTCACAGATGAGTGTTTTTCATTTTCCAAGGAATAGAAATAACACCTTCATCTCTCCATTATTGTCATCATTTTTAATGTATGTGTGATAAATCAGACTTCTGCATAGCAAGTTAACTGTTTGTCTAACTAGAGCCAGGGCTCTGGGAAAATGAAGATGGGCATAGCTGCTCTGTGCCAAGATTTCTGCTTGCTCTTATGCCATCTTTTAATGTACTTTGTATTAAAGAAATGGAAGCAAGATTGCCAACTTTTTTAGCACTATATTGAATTTGTGAATATTGTTTAAAATATTGCTATACATTATGATGTTTCTTCATAGTCCTTGTCCAATGATGGCTTATAAGCCATATTTATTTTAGAATGCTTTTAGCGTATTGACTGTATTAAACTCATTTGAAATACTAAACAGTCCTCCTGATGTGAATTCATTAAAACCTTCAAAATATGTATTTTCTCTTCTTTTGGTGATGTCTTCTTAGTAGATCTGTTTTTAGCCTTTCTTTTCTTTTGTAATAGATGGCCAATGCTAATTAAATTCTTAAGTAGGATAATTTTAGTTGTTCTTTGTAATTTAAGGAAGCCACCAGTTTTATATACTGTATTTCCAGAACACAGTTTTCTTAAGTTTGATTCATGATTTTGGTTGAAATTTATTATTGTAAAATGTGGAATTTATCTTTTTCTTTTGGTGGCAGAGATCGAACTCAAGGCCTTGCACTTGCTAGGCAAGCACATTAACCACTGAGCTAAATCCCCAGCCCCATTATTTTTAGTACTTATTCCCTCTGTTATCTTATTTACAGTTATACACACTTAGTCTTTATTAAATGCATCTATATATTTAGTCTTTATCTGAGGCTTGGTTCATACTTCTTTTGCTTCAGATTTTGATAATGTGATAAAATTTTACTAGAATCATTAAATGTTATGTAACTGTTAGAAATGGGTTAGTATTATTTCTTATAGATGTTAAAATCTTTCCTAAAATATTTTAACAGTATAATAAATTATACTGTTTATATTACTGTTTTAACCATTTATTATAAAATTATGTTGCTCTAACAGTGATTAGATCAATCAGTGTATTATTTAACCTTTAAAAAAATATTATATCTCAGTCTTAGAATTCGTTAAGTGAACATTTCCTGAATCTCTAATTGACTTGCCTGTAATTCTTGGTTATCTCTTCACATGATACTGGTTTGAAGGATCAAAAGAATAAAGAATTAACTTCAGTCAGTAACATGTATGGTTGGTGTACAGGACATAATATCTTACTAAATTTGTTTTCCCTTTTGTTCTTGTATCTATCATCTCTTGCTTATTATAGGAAAACTGGGAGTCTATGATGCTGATGGTGATGGAGATTTTGATGTGGATGATGCCAAAGTTTTATTAGGCAAGTACTCGTTTTATTTTTTGTTAGTAGTGGAAAAATACTGGAATCAGAAGAATGTTTTGGCTTTAATAATATCTATTTCAGCTGTAAAAATTTTATGGAAGATATTTCCCCACTTTCTTACATTTTTGTTGAGATGTTAATTGACCTTTTCTGTAAGACTCCCACATTTCAATTTACTTTTATAGATATATAGCTCTTTCATAGAGATTTTTAATAAATGTGATTTCATTTGTTCGTTCATATTTAAAGCACTTCATGTTCTAAACCTAATATATATAATGTCCTAGTCTGTTTTCAAATATGATAAACACAGCCATTTTTAGCATCATTTGATAAAATTCACTTTCATTTGAAAATGTAAATTTCTAGAGGCTTACATAAATTTACAGTATTTTAAAATAAAGTCATGATAGTAAATATCTTAAAATGTCCTGTGCATATTTTAAAATTGATGTTAAAATATGAATTAATGGTCTTTTGACCAAGGTAACTTGTTCTGGAAATCTTAGACTCTATCATCAGAATTTCCAGTCTTGATTTATCATTGAGATGTTTCCTATAATAAATAAAGATGTAGTATCCCCTCATTTGTTTTAAAATGCTGTCTTAATAGAAAGGATGGTGCTGGTTTTAATATGCAAATTTTATATAATTCGGCTTGGTGAGATACATAGTTCTGCATTTAAACAGCATCGTTTCTTTTACTTTAGTATGTAGGCTAATATGTATTAAAACTTTATATTAAAGTATTTAAAAAATTAATGGATATGCCATCATATTATATACTAAACAGAACAATAACACAGAATCTTCATAGATGTAGTATTGTGTTTTATTATGTAGTATTGTGTTTTATTTACATGAAAAAACTGAAAGGATAACTACAGCCAATTAAATTGCTTTCTGTAGGTAAGTTTCATCTCCTTTGAAAACAGAAAATTCTAAACATGAAAAATATTTTTAAAGTCTAAATTAGTGAATGTAATATAACTTCTTTGATTTGTCATAATTTGTTTTCTTACTATTACTAGGACTGCTTAGTGGGAATTAATGTTGGCCACTTAACTGTGGATGCTTACTTTAAAATTTACATGAAATTTCTTTTCCTGACTTACATTTGCATGGAATTTTCCATGTAAATCTGGCATTGTGTATCTCAGTTAGAATTTCTGTACATGTATTAAGTCCTCAGATGACTATAATTTTAGTTACATGAAATAAATTATATAAAGCCACATAATAGGATGATGGTTATTTTCTTGCTATAAATGCTTTATTACTCCAAAGTATTACTTTAAGTGATGAATTCTGAATATTTCAGTTAGCCTCATGTGGGCCAAGTTCCTTTATTTTTAGAAATAATTTTACTTCTCTTCTACTGTATTTTATCGACTTGATTCTTAGTGTATTTTAGATTTCAAAAGGTTATTCCCTTACGGTTTTTAACCAATCCTTAAGAGATTAAGTAAATGTCACATTGAGTATTACAGTTCACAGATAGACGTGTGATATGGATAAATCATAACTTGTTTACTTTAGAATTGTATGCTAGGAAGTAAGCCAAATTTGGTGAATTTCAGTGTTCATTTTGATAATTTGACTATTAAATACACAAAGAAAGATAAGGTTAAGATAAAGTGACTATACTGTATGCATGTACTAGTTCATAGTTAGCTTATGGTTTTAGGTGAACTGTCAGTCTCTCACCTATAACCTTGTTTCTACGCTTTTTTAATTCTCTGTGTGATATAGAACCATAACTTGAATTTGATAATTAAAGCCCTTTTTCTAGCATGTGAGATTATTTTAGCTTAGCAGAGCCTATGTTCCTGGCAAGTGACTGCAAAGACAGAACCTGGTGAGATTTTGGCATACAGAGACTTTAATGAGGCTCTGTGTGATCAGGGAGAAGTGATAGAGAGAGGCACAAATACAGTGAGCATTTACCCCAAAGAAGTCAGACTTTCCAGAACATATTCATTGAGATAGCAGTTTAAAGGTCAGCTTAAATATGGAAAATACAGGCTTTGGATTAAGGCAGAAGGAGCATAAAAGGAGAGATGAAGGTAGAAGAGAGCTTGGCATGGCAAATGTAGTAGTAGTTTAAACGTTCATAGGTATGACATTTATTTAGTAAATATTTTTCTGAATTTTTGTATTTGCCTGTATCTAAATCATATCAATTTGGGGAAATGTATAATTTTTGTTTACATTTCTTTCACATTTTAAGGTGCAAGTTTTTCTGTGAGATAAATATGTACGAGTGAATCAAGATCATTATTTTTATTATTTCTAGCCAAAGCCCTTTTTATACATTTTGGAAGTGTGTGAGCCTGTTCTTCCTTACATCGCTTCCTGTTTTTGTGGCCAAATTATCTGAAATAAAAGTATCTTTCACTTTAGTTTAGATTATTGAAACTACATTGCTTGGAAATGTATTCTTTACAATCTTGTTTCCCACATAAAATGAACAGGAAATGGTCTGAGGACTAAATGCCCAGAGTAGTATCTTAGAGCAGTGATGGCAAACCTTTTAGAGCTTTCCGTGATACAGAGCCTGCTGCGGCATGCATGCCACAGGTTTAGAGTAGCATCACCTCAGGATCCAGTGGTTGTCCTGTCCTTCACATCTGCCTGGAACCACATCAGGTGTGGCTGGAGCACAAAAGGGAAGCCAGCCCACGTTTAGACCTTTGGTAAATGTTTGTAGACTGGATGGACCATGAGTGAGCTCAAGACCAGGGAAGACCAGAGCTTGCTCTTTGTTTGGGATCTGCTCTTATAGGTTAAGAAGGAATTATATGCCCAGATTTTTTTTTTTTTTCTGTTTCTCTGGTATTTTCTGTTTCTCTGGTCTTAAGAACCACAGGAAGGTTGCTTAATTGACCAGTTGTGTTCAAATGCTTTTGCATTCCTGTTCCACATCTCAGCCTGTTGTACTGAAAAACGAAAAAAAAACTTTTACATGCTGTAATCCAGTACTTAGAAGTACTAATATTGGAACATGGAGAAAAATAAAAATATTTTTACTAAATATTTAGCTATAGTATTTTAAGATGGGAAGAAAAAACTGTTCTCCCAAAGACTTGGATGGAAATTCAGAACTCCTGTTCAAGCATTTGTCAACTCTTAAATTCAGTGAAAACCAAGATAGGCTTGTCAAAAAATAATTTGAATTGCAAGTTGCAAGTTGCATCCTTCCCTTCAAATATATAAAAGATGATGTGCGGTGATTCTTGTACTGACCAAAGCAGAGAAAATTCACTATAATCTTTAAAATCTAAATTAGCTGCCATACTATTACCTTTTCATGTCTGTTTTGATTGTTGGTAGTTGTGCTCAGTGGAGAAACTGTGTTGCCAAATCCTTAAATGACTGAATTGAGGGCTTACAATAAAAAGCTCTGTGGTTGTGGACATTCACATCTCTTGCAGCCATCACTTCCTACCCTGTTTTTCTCCTCAAAATGATGGGGCCTTGCTATATATATATATCTCCCAATACTGCCAAGCTATATATATATATATATAGCTTGGCAGTATTGGGAGATTTTGATATGTACTAGTGCCAAGAGATCTTTCCTATTCAAAGCCAGTTCTTTACAGGAAAAAAGTAGCAGTTTACACTTGCATTTCTTTTCATTAGGAGGGTCTGTTTTTTGCTACCAGTGTTTAAACAATAGAAGTGGAGCCTTTGCAGCTGAAGCTAATTTCATGTGCTAAAGGGAAGAGGGATTTGGGATATTCCTATTGCAAAGGACCAGCTGAGGCCTTGATCCAATTTCTTATCAGTAGGTGGAGTGAGTTATTAATAGCTGATTCTTGTTATTGGCTAGAATTACAGGGCCAGGAATCAGTTGCCAGAGTATTACAGACCTAACCTATTTAATAATGTTAGTAAGTGTTTTGTCTCAGTTCCATAATGCAAGTGCGTTCGTACCCATCTATGGATGCAATGAGCAGTAATCCTGCTAGTCATCCTAGCTCTAGGGTTTCCTAAGTTTACTCTGGGTCCTAAGGGTTTGAGGAAATGAGTCTTTGTTTTTCATGAATTTTATTGATATATATAAATGTTTGTATAATTAACTTGCTAATATCTGGTTGCTAATTTAGTGAATCTGGAGATTTTCAGAAGTTTGTGTTTTTCTCCAATACTGCTTCTGTTTCTTCCCATTACATCTATTGATTTTGGCTGATACAGTTTTCCAACTCAAAAGTCTGTAATGGGAAAAAGGCAAACCTGCTTACAAGCTGGAAGGAATGCCAAGGATTGGTTGGGTGGGGAATGTTGTGGCTTTGCTGTGAGCACATATGATGGACAGTTGATTGCAAGGTGTGAGTCTCAGTTGATTTCTTTATTTTCCAAAATGCCTTTTCGGTAAACCTCTGTGACCTTGACGCACATCCTTTTTGAGATCACTCTTCTTCAACTGATTTTTTCCACCTAACTGCTGTCCTTATTTTCTCTTTCTCTTTTCCTTTATTCTTATGTAGGCCTGACCAAAGATGGCAGTAATGAAAATATTGATTCTCTTGAGGAAGTCCTTAATATTTTAGCAGAGGAAAGTTCAGATTGGTTTTATGGTTTCCTCTCATTTCTCTATGATATAATGACTCCTTTTGAAATGCTAGAAGAAGAAGAAGAAGAAAGCGAAACCACAGATGGTGTTGATGGTACGTCACAGAATGAAGGGGTTCAGGGAAAGACTTGTGTCATTTTGGATTTACATAACCAGTAACTTTGATTCAGGGACTGAAGTCACACGGCTCATGAAAACCTGGAGCAGTCTCCATTTTTCTTTCCTTTCCTTTGCTTATGCAGGGCTTAATGTGCAGTGGGCAGTTGTAACCTTACAGTAGAAGTCAACCATGTAATTTTTGCCCAGTAGAGCTACTGACTAGTCCCTCGCTGTGCTACCCTCACTTCTGAAGAAAGTGGCATTCCTCATTCTTATAGCTGTCTACAAAGTATATTGAAAATGATGTTCCTGGTGGTGTAATTGGTTTCTGTATCATTTTGTTTCAACTTATGTATTCACTGAACTAAATTTGAAAACTTAATAGTAAATTGTGTTGTAGTTAACCCTCCATGCTTGTTTTACTAACCCTATTAATGATGATTCTAATGGACTCGATTATAAAATTATTTCTGGCATGATCCATAAGTTAAATGCTTCTCTGTTAATCTTTAACTTGTCTGGTGTATAAAATTACAGTTCTTTGAAAGGCTGATATTTTTATCTGTAATTTGTTTAGGTTAACTTACTTGTCAGATAGGTTCATACAAATTTCAGTGTGAAACTCTGTATTAATGGTGCTTTGGAAATAATTTAAAAACACCCCATGTTTTTGCCTTAGGGTAGTTAAATTACTTAATTCAGATAATAGTATGTCTGAATATTTCTGTTTATGAAAGCAAATTTTACTTTAAATTTCATTTCCAAATATACATCCAGAGAAGGTAATTTGTATTTTTTAAAGTAAGCATATTATGAAAGAGGGAAAATGTGAATATGTATCTTAAATAATGTTGTACATATTAAAATTATTCATCCTAAATAAGTCTTTTTCTATTTTTTCCTTCATTAACTTATTAATTAGTTATTGATTTGGCATAGGCATAATGTGATTTTTAAATTTATAAATTAAATTTGTTAAAGTGCTCATTCAGTATTAGGAGAGTAAGTTTTCTTTTCCTGTTAGAAAACCTAGAAACATCTTCGAATCAATTTCCTTAGTGAGTTTGCTTCAGTAATATCAAAAGCAATTAGATTAGCTTTATATACTATATATGTCTTAAAATGGGATTTCACCTGTTTACCTGCAAGCAAGGCTCTTGCAGCTAGAAAAGGATAAGGCCTAAGACCTTTGGTTTCTGTTACTCTTTTAAGGAGTGATAGTTCATATTTTTAAATTTCTGCACTTGTTCAAAATTTTACTTAGTTTTGGTTTCTCACAGAGATTAAATCTAGAAAACATATGTGTATTAGACAATTTTATTTGACTGTAATTTCTATTTTTTAAATATTCCTTGTTTTTCCAATTTAACCAAATTGCTTTCAGCTAAGTAGACTATTAATGCTAACGTGAATATGAATGTCTGAAATCTGAATGTAGAGTTCCATCTGCTCTGCCACTATTTACATGTGTCAGGGAAGATTGGCTGGCCAATTTGCTAATCCTACTAAAATATAAGCAAATATTCTATAGATACTTTCAGATATGAATGCCCATATTGTTCACTGGCTGGTGATTTTTTACAGTTTAAATGACTATTAAAAGTCCAGTTTGTCCCTCCCCTTATTTAGGAAATTAATTTCATTTTGTTAATGTTTCTGAGAGTCAAAGCTTCTTATTTTCACATATACATGCACTTTAGTCAACCCATCAGCCAAAAAGCAGAATAGTGTCCTTTCTGAAAGTTAATTCACTCTGTCTATATTTATCTTCTCTTAGACTTTGAGTACTATGAAATATCAAATACCATTAGGTTGAAATTCAAAGGCAATCTTAAGCCCTAATGTCAGTGAAATTCGCTTAGCCAAATGTCTGAGAAATATTTTTAAAAGCAAATATTTGTTAATGCACCATGACTACTAACTCTAGAGGATGTTTTATTTAAATGACAAGTGAGTAATTAATGCATTAAAAGTATTTATATGTAATTAATTTCCTAAGACTGTGCTTTTTTTGTCATATTAATGCACATTTTATGTACAGAAATTAATTATGCTTTATTTTCACAAGTAAAAAACAAGAATGTGAGATGATACTTTGCCATTTATTTTGTACTGTCTCTAGTCAGCTCATTCGAAAAGGTTTTGTGAAAGTAAAACACAACTAGCTGGTGAACCCCTGACTTCTGTGACCTCCTTCAACTTCTGCCTAAGGCTTCGTGTGTGTATGTTTGTGGGGCGGGGGTGGCGGTAAAGTTATTTGTAAAACTGTGGTACAAAGAATATGAAAGCTGATCATGATTTTGCTTAAGTTTTTTTTTATTATTATATATAGCTCTTAATTTTGTCAGAATTCATCTTATAATTTTGGTTCACAGTAGAAAGTTTTTCCTAACTCCTGTCTTTCAAATTTAAGAACTTACTTAAAAAGGCAACATTGGGCCTGGGGATTTAGCTCAGTGCTTAGAGTGCTTGCCTAGCAAACTCAAGGCCCCAAGTGATCCCAGCACACCCCCTCCTCCCAAAAAAAGGCAACATTGTGTTCTGTATATGAGTATCTATTTACAGGTATGGAATTTTGATTCATACCGTATTCACTCTGTGCTTTTTCAATTTTAAGAAACCTAAGACTTTCGATCCCCAGCACCAAAAAAAAAAAGAAACCTAAGACTGTCTGTGGAGTATGCTGTGCAGTAGACACAGAGTGGCTATTCTAGCTTCTTTAGATGCTTTGCCATTTGTCAAATTTGGGGTGTCTGGAATTTTGTGTAAAAACAAGGCATAGCACTTTGGACTCTTTTAGTCCCCATTTCCTTTGGGACTGCAGTGGTGGGTGTAAGTCAACTGCAGAAGTGTCTTCTAGGTCCTGATCTTACTAACTCCTGGCTCGCAGTGTGCTACCTATGGGGAGCTCACAGACACTTAGTACAGAATGGGATGCTGGTGGCCCTGCTTGTTTGTTCATCTTACACTTGAGCCTTTTCCATGTTACTCCCCTTTCTTACAGAGTAGCATCTGGATATGTCAGAAAAACATTTTTTTCCTGCTTGAATTGTTTTTTAAAGCATTTGTATGGAATATAGTGTTTCCTTGTCTCTCTTAATGTTTGCAAATTTAGAATACTATCTAAAGCAGATATAGGTATAACAGTTACTCTTAATTTGATCACTTGACAGTTACAACATACTGGAATTGGTACTCTGATCTTTTCTGAGTAAAGCTCTGATGTAGCTAGTTAAGTCTGTAAGACACAAAATCTTTCTGTAATTTAGGATGTGGAATCTTTGTTGATCATAATGTATGAGACATGATGAAAAATACAGTGATGTTTAAATTGTTATAACAGTTTATTGCAGTGAAAGACACATTGCCATGAATCCCCCTTAAAATACTCCCCATTGCTTTGAACACACTTGTCCCATCGTCCTTGCCACTTTCTGAAGCAGTTCTGAAAGTTTTTTTCCTGAGCGTCTTTACAAGATGTGATAAAAAAAATATGCTGCCATGCTGTGTGCTGACATGTGCTATGTAGTTGAAAGGCAGGCTTATAAAAACATTATGGTGTATCTTGTCTGCCTTATTCACTGGATCTGATACCATGTGATTTCTGACTCTTGCCCAATGTCAAAATGACCATGAGAGATAAACATTTTAAATCGATTCAGGACAATGAGATGGCCACAACAGCACAACTAAGGACACTCACAAAAGACATTTTCTTCCAGTGAGGTAAAGGAGTCCTTGGTCAGCACCCTTGGCCTTGGGTCACCTCTTTCCGCGTGTGTTTTCTCAGTGTGGCTGCCTCTTCTATGAATTCAAAACCTGGTATGAAGAAATACATTGCACATTGAGTAACTAACATAGTTCCTTAGTGTCTTCATCCTCACCTTGTATTCATGCATTCCTTCCTAACACTGCTCTTTTAATTTTAAAACTCTGTATTTTCTTGACACTAGTCTTATTTCATTGGTTCCTTTATTGACTTCTTATTTTTCAAGTGCCTTGGATTCATCTTATCTATACTCACAGAGACTGAATATGATCAATGTGATTTAAATAACTAGCTTGGATTTTTCATATTAAAATTACTGAAAAATTATTGACTGTATTTTTTAAGTTCAGAAAAGGTAGAAGTTGATACTTTGGAATCTTACATGTTGCTTTATACTTAAGTGATTTGTATCACTTTAAGAATTTTTACCCACATTTGAAAAGTCTATTAAATTACTCATTTTTAAATAGTTAAGTGATCTGATGTTAATTTAATACTTTGATTTATTTGTGGCAAAAGTTAACTCTAGCCTTTTCATCAGTGTAATTCTTTTTGACTGTATTATATCAATAGGTGTGAGGAATAGAAAGTCTGATTTTTACCAAGGTAATTTTTAACTGAAAAATCTGGAGCTGTATTAAGAGGACATGCAGCAGTCAGGAGTGACAGAAGGAAGACACTAGCACTACTAGAAGTATAGTTTAATGCTTTATGCTATTTTTAGGGTATATTCAATAATATCCATGTATTTAAAGCTTAGTATTATGTGAGAAAGTTTGCTTTTTTATTTTGGCATAGACTTTAGTGGGGGGAATAGCTGAAATAGTTTTCCACATCACCAAGTAGTATACTGTTTTGACAGTTTAGGAACATTTCACATTCTTTCTGTGAAAAATAAGTGTAGAAATGTACTGTACAGGTTAGGCTGTCTGCATATATCAAGTAATTGGAAAAATATAGACACAGAAAACAGTTAATTGTGGTTTTTTTTTCTTCCCTCCTCTTCTACTGTCAGAGCTAAGACATACTCATACTTGTTTTCCCCGAATGGTAAATAGATTAGGAATGAGGGTTGATGTGAACAATATAAGAGACATGAAAATACCTCATATTAAATGTGAGAATTTGCATTCAGTATCAAAAAACATAGACTGGGTTCTGCAGTTTACAGCAAGAATAAGTGTCAGGGTTCCAGGGCTTGCCTTTGACACCACCATAAACCCTAGCTCTTTTGTGCACAGTGTTAACACCCTACCCCTCACCCTTCCAGTAGTAAGGACTGTGCTTCCAACCTGACTTGCCTAAGAAATGGATTGGTAGCTTAGAATGCCACTTTAGAAAGTTTGTAGATACATGAGTATAAAATAACATTTGGGTGGCTGAGAAATAGAAAACTGAGGGAGTTGCCAAGTGCAGTCTGGTCGAAAGAGAATGTAATGAAAGGCATGTTATTAATGTTCATTAGATGGTCAAAAGTAAACCCACTATCAGAACTTTTGTCAAGAAGGAAAGTAGAAAGCTGTTGCAAAGTTTTAGAGTGAAAAATTAGTATGTGCCTACATAATAGTTACTGTTTCATATAATTTTAATAAGTTTGAAGTGATGAGGGGGCGCAATACTTGTTCAAATGGCAAAGTTTTGAGTTTTATCAAAATAGGCCATCGTTTTTTGGATGGCAGTAGTGACTGAGTAAGGAAGTAAGGTCCTCCATCTTTACCCTCATTATCTGTGACCTGAGCAGAAATCCACTTGCAACAAAATGCCATTTCTAGTGGTAGTTATGTATTTCTAAAGCCAGTAATTAATTCATAAAAGTCTAAGGCCAGTTGTGATGTTGACCAGATCATAGATTGATTGCAGTGTATCCATTTGTTATAAATAGTGAATTTAAGGTCTTTAACAGTAACATATAAGTGATACTTGTATGCCGTGATTTTTTTACTGGTGCATTTAAGTAAGTTAATTTGTTTTATTAAGGCATCAATTTTCACTGTTTCATAGATGCTTATATTTTAGTTCCCTCAGTGTTTTCTCTTCATAACCTGTTTTCATCTTGTGAATACCAACAGAAGGACCTGGTGGGGTAGCCAAGAGAAAAACTAAGGCTAAAGGTATTTTCTATTTTTCAAATTAGCCTTGAATCAAGTTTAGTGCCTGAAAATGCATGAAATTTTCTGGGTATGTTATGTAAATGCAGCTACTAATGCTAAATAATAGTGCTTTTTTGGTTTTGAGTACACCTTTTAAGTAGTTACTTTCATAAAATTTCATGGAAGAATTTTCTGCTCAAAGCATATAATTTTAATTAATTTCTTTTTCATGTTATCACAACTTTGTAACAGTTCTTAAATTAAGATCTTACAATAGTATGTTCCTTTGTTGGTACATTTATATTACTTTTACATATTTACTTCTTACCTTGCTGCCTAAAACCTTCCTTGTTTTTGACTTCTTAAATTACGGCTGTATATTGATCCCCGGCACCAAAAAAAAAGAAAAAGAAAAAAAAAAATTACTGCTGTATAAAAGATAAATTCATTAGTGACTAATTTTGTTCCTCTAAAAGCTCTACTCATATACTGTCTTAGAGCACAGTAAAAGCTAGTGTGGTCAAATGTGTGCTTTGCAGTAAAATAAAGTTTGTAACCTGGAGCACTGCATTATGCTCTAGAATTTGCTTTGGCTGATATTTTAATTCATTAAAATTACTATGCCATCAAATATTATTTGTAGGCTAACAGTTCAGTATTATAGCTGTACTTATATCCTTAACATTTTTTTCTTATTCACATGTAAATGCTATGTTCTTTAGGCAGAGGGGCATGTTTTTGTTCAAGTGCTTGGCATATTGTTTGTAGTTTTTTGATGAAACATGAACATGAAAGCGTTTCATTGTGTGATCTGCAGATTTTTGTGACTTGTATTTTAAGATGAGGGAATTTTAATTGTTTTAACCTTGTATCCCACAAGAATAGTTCCTAGGAAGAAAACACTTCTTACCATTTAATTTTTTTGCAGTAAATAATGATGAAATAAATGTTCAATAAAGAACAGGTTTTTTTAAAATCTAGAAAGGCAAATTAAACATTAAAGGTTTAATTCTTTTTTTAAATGTGCAGAATAAAGCCTGATAGCATTGAACAAGCATTGTACTTTTTTGCAGTGTTATTTTCTGTATCACTCTACAAACACTGAAGTACAATGAGGACTTGGAGAGTGATTCTCTGTGAATGCTGTTCTAAATCCTTACAGGATTTTGATGAAATTTTTTTAAGAATATGTTTGTTTGTTTTGTTTTTTGTTTTTTGTTTTTTTGAGACAGGGTCTCACTGTGTAATTCAGTCTGGGCTTGAACTCCCTGTGTAGTCCAGGTTGGCCCCAAACCCATGGCAATCCTCCTGCCTCAGCCTCCCCAGTGCTGGGGTAACAGGCATGTGCCACCACACCTGGATTTTTAAAGAACATTTGAAGAATTTCCTGGTTGCTTACTATGAAATTCAGTTAACAGAGAAAACCTACATGATGTTTTTGTTGGTTAATCAAGACATTATTAGACATCCCCAGTGCTGGCGAACCTACAGCATGCATGCTGCAGCTGGTGGTCTGTGTCATTGGAAGCTCTAAAAGGTTCACCAGCAGTGGCCTAGAAAGATACAGTGCAGAAGCATTTTGTGTGAGCACCACAAGTGTAGGGCTTATTTTGAGTAACCTTTGTACTTACATGAGTTTCACATGGTTTTGATAGGCAAAATCATCTTCAACATTTTGTTACATTAAAAAGATCTTTCATTTTCTTTGTTGCTCCTTAAATGGTACCTTATGCAATAAACACCTTCTCTCGTGATTTCTTGACGAGAGGCCAAAAAGATTAAATTCAATCAAATCTGCTTAACTGCTTCATTAAGCTGTATGTAAAGCAAGTGGAAAGCAGCGTCTTATGTGAGAATTAACTGTGTGTTCCATTTAGTGACTCCCTCTCCTGTGAACCCGAGAGACATGTTTATTGACCTGTGTGGCTCTCCATAAATACTAGGGAGACATGGTTAAAGGAATACTGATTTTATAATGTTAGCTTTTGTTTGTCATTTTAGTAGTGCAGGTAATGATTTTAAATTTTCATATGCATGGAAATTGTTTTCTGCTTACTTAGCTAGGGCAACTAAATGATAATTAACCTTTATTTGTTTGTATTTTTCTAAGGACTATAGGCACAAATATTTTAAGGACATAATGTTTTGTTTAAGCCAAAATATTTTAATTATCTTTGTACAAAAACAAGTTAAAAAAAGCTTGTTTTTCCATTATGAGCATTCCTTTACTTATGCTGTTTTAGCTACTAACTGTGAGTTAACGTATTGTGTAAAGTGCTACCCTTATGAAAGACTAGCTTTAATATCGCATGTTAACCCTGTGTTAAGACAAATCATACCATACTTCAAGCCAAAAAAAAAGCCAAGTTTTTAGCAGTTTTTATAACTGATATTTTATAGATGTTTGCATTTCTTATTAGCTAATTTAAAAACTAGTGAATTGAAGTTTGCTTTTTTAATGAACATTTCCTGTGGTGGGAGGAGACAGATAAAAAGTCAATACTTTTTCACTAAGTTGCTGTTCAGTAAATGAAGAGACGCCATCAGTAAACCTTTTTTCCTTTGATTGGAAAACATGAATGTTAAAGAACCCACTAAAGAAGAGCTCAAGAAAGAAAAGGAGAAACTTGTGTCAAGGAAAGAGAATAAAATCGAAGAGAGAAAAAAAGGGAAGAAAGAGAAGGAGAGTGAACGGAAAGATAAGAAAATTGCCGATTCTGATATCTCCAGGAAGGAGTCTCCTAGGGGTAAGAAGGACAAAGACAAGGAGAAAGTGGACCTAGAGAAAAGTGCCAAATCCAAAGAAAATAGGAGAAAGTCAACAAATATGAAAGACAAATATGACAGAAAAGAAAGTAGAAGTTCTGCCAGGCATGCACACTTGGCAAAAGGAAATAACCATAAGAGAGCTAGAGCCTGATGTCTGTTCCTAGGAAGTGGTAATATTCTTCATTGTGATTTGCTGCTAAAGGGGCTTAGGAAATTTAGTACTATTGCTGTGGTTGAGGGAGACATGTACATTAGCCACTGAATGTATTTATTGGTGCTTAGTAAATTCTTTGAAATGTATACTATGTCACATTTCAAAATCCAGAAAGATGAGTCTTTAAAAATGTTATAAAATATGTAATAACTTCTATTTTTATTAACTTATTGATCATGTATTCAGATAAATGTATATGAATAATATAAATTGTAATGGATTTATTGATATATGGAATGCTTTTGTTAAAGCTAAATAAGAATATTAAGACAGTAATAGTATTTTTGTGCAGAATGGCATAAATTTCAAGTTTGCTAAGTACTCAGCTAGGTAGGAAGTTATCTTTCTCTAATGGCTCTTCATTTTCTTCCCTCCGTCCTCTTCCTGCTTCTCTATTTTTCTTTCTGCTCCCTGACCTTCCTTTCTCTTCCCCTGTCCCAGCTCTTCTGTGGGCACCTGCCCTGATTTATAAGTTCTTTGCTTTCTCCAGTCTTTTACTGTCTCCTTTACTCCCCTCCCTCCCTGTCTTAAGTCACCCCACCATCCCTTTCTACATACTCCCTTCACCTGTCATCCAACAAATGCTTAGTGTTTATACCATGCTAAATCTACCACTTTGTCCACTCTGAGTATCTTTATGAATAAAAGCTAGAATTTTATTTAAGAGAGCAATTTCAGAACACTGTATTTATGATACCTTCATGGACTCAGAATAGTTCTGAAAAGGCTTTATTTTACTTTAGGGTTTACTTTTACAGCACACTCTTTTGGTTATTTGGTTGAATGGCTTATATTTTTTCATATTTGATTGTATCATAACTGCTTACCATCTCTAAAGAGCTACAAATTTGAGATCAGAATTTAACCCATTAGAGAACATTCAATAAAATGAAATTTTAGTAAGTAGTAAATTTCTACAAATGATGTGTACTTTTCTGTGCGTGAAGTTTTAAATCTCTTAATTTTGATTGTTTGAGAAAATTAACCTGATAACAGACTCAAAAGTCTTTTCAAAAAGATCTTATTTTTAAAAAATAATCCTTCACTTTTTCTTTAAAGAGCTGAAAAATAGAGATTTTTGGCCAAATTAAAGGTATTTCAAATCAGAAATGAATAAACTAAATGTAAGTATTTCTAAAAGTGTCATACATCTTTTTTCTTCTGTAGCTTTTGCTAAATACAGTCAAGCCAACATTTAGTTGACAAAAATTCCAATTTACATAATAGAATTACATAGCAAAAGTAAAATCCTGGAAAATAATCCAGTATCTTTATCTAATCCACCCCTATTGTTTTTGGGTAAAAACTAAGGCCCAGAGAAGTTTCATATGTTGATTAGTCAGCATTTGCTGTTGTTAATATAGATCACCAGAATATGGTAAACCACAAAAGGAATTTTATGTCTCATTTGCTTGGCAAATAAAAGATCCTGGCTTCAGGTGAATAGATCCCCAGTCCAGAACTGGAATCAGAGCTCTGCTTCTTCCTAGCTCTTTCTCCAAACCAGCACCCTACTGTCCTCTGCTTACATTATTCCTTATGGACAAACAGCCCCTGGCAGACCCCAGATCCCTCTATCTAGTTTTCTGGATTGGGTCTGGGTGAAAATTCCCTCTTGATTATGTCTGTTGAGCAAGTGTGACTGTTCTTGAAGTCAAGGGTCATTCTTGTAGTTCATCTTCCCAGGCTTATTCCTGTGCAGAGTTTTGGAGTGCAGTCTGAGTGAGTCCTGTCTTAGCTGCTTGAAATGTTTTCCACAGGAAAAGAGGACTTCTAAGATGAGAAGAGGGAGGCTTTAAATGAGAACTGAACAGAACCAGAAGTAAAATAGTTATCCAACTTAGGTAAAAAAGTTACTTGAATTTCAAACTATAACCTGATGCAGCATCTTGCTGCTGGAATAAGTGGAGTGATTTTTAAAATTTATATGCAAAATTTTAAGTGATAACTTTCTCTACAGATGACTTCTTTTCTCTCTTGCAGAACAGCAGAGAATTATTTTTTTTCCCCTTGTATGGCAGAATTATTGGATTTAGTTAGGACAGTTTAGTAATTTTTCCCTGGTTTTTGAAGTTCAGCAGTAATGGGACAGCAACTACTGTAAATTCTAGGCAAATCAATGAGAAACTTTTAGAATAATCAGCATAAGCACATAAGTATTTTCTGTTGCCATTTAGTAAAGTACTTTGAAATGTTTTAGTTCTATTTATTGATTTTTCCTCCGAACATCGGCTCAAAAATTGAAATGGCTTGTAGATGAAGACATAAGCCTATAGACATAACAGCATCAATAAATGGTGAAACAAAAAATAATTGTACTAAAATATTTAAAAATATAAGTATTTATGAACTTGGACTTGACTGACTTTCTCTTTTTATCTCCTCTTTTTTCTTCAATAAAGTCTTCAACTGAATGTTTTTGCAGTTGAAGTCACACTTTATTCAACTGCATTGGTACTTAGGATTCAACTAAAACACTTGATTAAGCTTCAATTAAAAACACAAGAAAAACCCTCATGATTAAGGGTTAAAATTATGGTTACATCGTTTTACATTGTATGTTCACTTTCTTTCACTAGGTTTTTTTTTTCTCTTTTATATTGTTATCTAAGAATAATTAAAGCCTCACAGGTTATCCTTTTAAAACAAATCAATTAAAAAACAGGGATAAAAATTATATAAGTCTAAGTAGTTGAGAATCAGAAGTAGTTCTGAAAAATGAAAAGTAGATACTACGAATGTTTTATCATATCTCTAACAAAATTCTGATTTAAATTACTGTATATGAGATGATACTTAGAATTTTTAAAAAATGACATTATTGTCATACTTTTCCTTAAACTTTGTGTGGTGCTAGATCACATGTGAGAAAAATAGACATCCTAAGGATGATCATTTTCACAAAAATACTTGAGAGCCTATCAGTTTTTCTAAAAATCTTTTTTAAAGTCTTACAGTATTCAAATTACTTTCTTTCGAAGCATTTACATCATCATTGGATGTTTCTATTCACTTGGGCTGGCTTCTGTGTTTCTTTTGTTAATGGGTTTGTGTGTGAATTTTCATTATTTCTAACATCACCTCTAATGAATTTCTTGAAATCTTTTTTTTTCCCCCACAAGATTTCAGTTTTACCCTCTGTGTGATTTACACTGTGTGTACATGATCCTCTCAACATTTTCCAGTGAAGGAGTGACTGCTAAAGGAAATGACATACATCATGAAACATGACCACTTGAATCACTCTAGGAGGACTATTTGAGATAATGCCAAAAGTATTTGGGACATAGAGAATATTTTATGTTATTATGACCTCCTTAGCTGTGTGACTTTTTAATTTCATCAGATAGAAGCATCTTTATGGTTGTTAGAGGTTTTGTACTCCAGTCTATAAAAACCTGTTTAATCCCTAATGCCCAGTTCTGTAAGTCTCTATGTTACCATGTTTTGATGGAAAAATATACCCATCATTGTTCCTCAGGATAGCAAAAATATATTTAATTTGATTTCTGAGTATTTCAAAATTCTTTTGGTTGCATTATGTTTAATAGATTTAAATTAGCTTATGTGGACAAAAGAACCCCATTGAAAGGTTCACATAGTTGGTGCACAAGCAGTCGCCTAAGCCATCTCTGGATTGTCCAGGACTGTTGCCTTGCTTAGGCAGAGTCTCCTATGCTCATGATCAGCCCTAACTCTTATAAGATGGGAGGAAAGTGGTGTTTGGTGAGACCTGGGTTACATGAGTGCCCACTCTTAAAACTGTTGGGTGAAGGAAAATTGGTTTCCTCAAAGAAAATTAACATTTCTTTTACTAGAGGAAGGGGACTAGGTTCAGAACAGGCTAATGGTGAATGCAGACACATGGCCCTTCATTTGCACTCAAAATCGCTGATTTTAGTTGTTCTCTTCTTCTCCTATCCTGTGCCTGCTTTTGCCTTGCCTAAATGCAAAGAGTTGAATGGGATGTGTCAGACTTGGTATTCAGAATAAGAAGCCATGGGAACTGGAGGCTCCATTCTAGCCCTTGGTTAGCAGTAATTTTATTTTTTTTTTTTTTTAATTTTTTATTTTAAACCAAGAACATGTATTGGTACATTCTACATACAATGGTCACATTCATTACATTAATTCTGTACCTATACATGATGTATCTTGGTTCTCCCCCCTCTCCCCCCCTCCCCTCTGCACCCTCCCTCCCTATGGTTAGCAGTAATTTTAGACAACTGAAAAAAATGTCAGAGAACATCAACAGTGATGAACACAAGCATTCATTTAGTACATAGATTACCTTGATTTTGTTGTTAAACTCTTTCCATTCCCTCCTGTTTTATTTAAAGAGTAAGTTTTTTATTCTGAGAAAAATAAAGGGTGAGTATTATATAGCAACTAAGAAAGGTTATTTTCATGCAAATATTTTTTGGGTTAACCTGAAAAATCCTCAGCAGTTATCTTCCATCATATATTGGAGATTTGCCAACCACATAAACTAGATTTTTTATTACTTGCTTGGCTATAATTTCTCAATTTCTGCAAAGTTTCAATTTAGCAACCCTACAGAACAAAAGTCTGCATTTCTTTTTTTCTACTCTGTTCATACCTCATTTGATTTCACTTTTGTATATATTTCTCCATATTGAATCATATGTACATACATCATAGAAGTCTGTTGTTTACACTTTTCTTACCTTAAACATTATTTTTATTGTAGTTTAAGAGATTAGAGGAAGACTTACACTTAAAATTTTTGCTTTGTGTTTGATAATTATATGAAACCACTGAGTTCTGTGTCTATGTTTCCATAATTTATTCATTCGGTACCTACTCAGTATCCGCGATGTGTCTGAGTCTGGGGAAGCCCTGGGGACTCAAAGGGTGGAAGTGTCTGCGGTCCCTATGTTGGAATACTGCAGAATAAACAAGAGGCTGAGGCAGGAAGTAATGGAAATGGCACTATTGCTGATACCTGCCTGGAATGTGTCACCCACCTCCTGCCTCTCCTGCGGGGTCCAGCTCAGCTGGCACACCTGCATTCAGATGTCTCTGAACTACCCAGATGGCTGACTCTACCTGTTCCAGGTATTGTGCTCATCACCCTGCTTCATCCTTGGACTGTGCTGCCAGACTGTGACGTATCTCTGATACCCATCCTAGAAACTGAACGAGCTTTCGATGCTTGTTTATTGAATGGTGAAAATACAAAGCAGATCATCTTTAAAAATTTAGGTCTATTAAGGGATACTTTTGAAGACTAAAAGAAGACTTTCAGTTTTAAAAATTGAAAGCTCAGAAGGTTTTTCAGTAATTGCAGTAAGTTTAACTACCGTGGGTGTTGCTTGTAATTGTGTTCATGTTTCTGTGTGTAAAGAGGGTAGAGAGCAATTTTTTCTTGTTTTTGAAACAGAGTCTCACTATGTAGTTCAGGCTGACCTTGAACTCACTATGTAGCCCAGGCAGTCCTCAAACTCAAGGCAATCCTCCTGCTTCAGCTTCCCAAGTGCTAGGATTATAGGCATGAAGCACTACCTCAGGCTCACTTTTTTTCTTTAGAAGAAATTAAAAAAAAAATTAGTTCAAAAATGTGTATTTACTGGGTTTAAATGATCTCAATTTTTAAAACTCTTTTAACAGTCACTATTTTATCTTTCTGTATTTGTAAAAACCAAAGTTACAGTGTTGGTAACTTGCTCAAGATGGGATTCATAGGTAGCTGGCCTGGTTCAAGTGCCCAACTGCATACACATCTTTAAATGTATATTGCATGATGTTATAGTGAGTGCATTCTTTACAATCTTTGTGGACTCCCATTGTTATTTCTGAAACCAGGTTCCTAGGAACCTTTTGGGAAGTGTTTAATTCTTCTGTGATTTACACTGTCTTCTTTCTGAACTCTTTCTGTCTATCTTTTGTCATGTAGAGATGCTTTAAATAAGCTGCTTCTTATTTTATATCATGGGGTAGCTTTTGAAAGTTGCAGGTAGTCTCAGAATTTTGATTAGTTTCAAGGCTGCTGATCATGTACTTAGTAAAATCTGTACTAAAGCATACAGAAGCCAGGAACAAATAACAAAGATTGGCATAGGCAGTTAGTATGTGTGCCTTTCCGGTGTATTGAGTTCCCAGAATATATTTTTCAATTTACACATATCTGTTAACCTTTTTGGGGTGTTATATTGATCTGTATACTATTAGATCACTTGCCTGGGAAGCAGTCACTGTTCTGATCACTTGCCCTGCACAAATAACAGTAGCTGGAATTAAGACAAAAATTTTCATCAATCAGTATACTATTACATTAGTAAGCTAAAGATTAACTGATTTTTTAAAATGTCTTAGATTTTTATGGAATAGGTATATGAAATCTTGTGAAACAAAATACTACTTAAAATTCTCTCCCAAATTTTATTGAGGAAGGAGTTTACAAGTAAACTCTGTATCTGTACAGTACAGTAAACTCTGTATCTGTTGTTTCCACATCCTCAGGTTCTATATCCACAGATTCAACCAATCACGGGTTGAAAATATTTAGAAAAAGAATTTGCATCTGTACTGAGCATGTATAGACTTTTCTTGCCATTATTCCCAAAATAATACAGTCTGCTTACATAACATATACATTGTATTAGGTGAGAGGTATTGTGAGAAATATTTGCCATTATTCCCAAAATAATACAGTCTACTTAAAATAACATATACACTGTATTGGGTGAGAGATATTGTGAGAGAGATTTTAAAGTAAGGAGGAAGTACACAGATGTTATGCAAATACTATCTCATTTTATATAAAGGGATTTGTACATCTTCTGGATTTTGGTGTTATTGGGGTCCTAGAACCATCTCCCATGGATACTGAAGGATGACTGCAATTCTTAGGGAAAGGGAACCCTTCATGCTCACTCATTGTGACAGTGTCCCAGAACCTTGCTGGTGCTTACACCCTGACTGACTGCTCTCCTGTTTTATCAGCTACCTTGCTTCTCCCGCCAAGCTGGTACCCAGCTGAGGAGTTTTGTCCTTATTGTGACTTTTACCTGATAATTCCCAGGATAACTGTCTTGGCCCCATCCCTGATTTCCCTCAGAAGTCCACTGGCAGGTAGCTGGTGAGTCTTCCTCACATAATGTATTGTGAATACCCCCTCTCCCCTTCTCTTATGCTGGCCCTCACCACGCACATCTTCTTGCGCCATCTGTTCTCATCTCATATAGTCTAAATATTTATACTTGCTCTCTTCCCCATAGGGTAGGTGTTTCATATGTTCATTAATGTAAACACTGCCTTACATTAATAGGTGCTCAATACATATTTTTGAATGAATGAATGCAATTTAGTACGTTTACAACTATCACATATTGTGGGAAGAAACACATCTGTTCCTTCTCATTCTGAGCAGCTGTGTTGGGCAGTGGTGAATAAAATAAGTTAATAATGGACCAGAGTAATTGTGTTGGGTGATCAAGCTTGCTATGAATAGTGAGTTTAAAGTGCTAACTTCATTAACTTTTTATGTCTTCTTCCATTTTTAATTAAAATTGGGGTGATGAGTCCATAGTTATTAAATGTAACATTTAAAATTTTTCTAATGAGCCTATAAAAATAAAAGCACAGGGGCTGGGGATTTAGCTCAGTGATTAGAGTGCTTGCCTTGTAAGCACAAGGGCCTGAGTTCGATCCCCAGCACCACCAAAAAAAATAAAAATAAAAAAATAAAAGCACAGCATGTTTTAAGGGAATTGATTGATTTTCCAAATCATGTCATTGACGTTAGAGTGGCTTTACAACATTCATCCCTGGTTAAGGATCATAAGGCATCTGTGATCATTCTGTAACTTGTGCTGGCCCAGGAATGGAAATGGTCATGCTCTATGAAAACTGAAAGAGAAGACCACTGGGAATATCTCAGAAAGATTTCTTCAAAGCTAAGAATGAAGTAGAGCGAGAGTGGTCCTTTTGTATATGAACATCTGGAGCCAGTACTGGGAACCAGCCAGCCTGTCTGTGCTCTCCTTGTTAACTTAGGTAATAAATCTTCTCATTGCAAGTTGGTGTTTTGTTGTATACATCCCCAGCAATATGAAAATGGATACATCTCATTTCATAATGTAATTTTGAGTATTTATTCTAGTGCTATGTACTTGTCATTTGTACTTCCTAATAAACCCAGCTTGAAAACCTTTCCTTTGATTACGAGTTGAAGTTCATCTATTATGTTATTTATGTTTTTCATTTAGTTGTTTGCTTTTTGCTTCAAGTGTTATAAATTAAGAGGAGTTTGGGTGGCAAAAAAATTGGGGGAAATAACATAAAATCTTGTGCAGCTAATTGTTCCATATGGTCAGTAAAGCAATTCTAGTCTAGGATATGTTTCATAAATTTTAAAAGTTTGTAGGGGTGTAGAGAAGATACACTAGTATTTCCTAATTTTTATTTTTTTATTTTTATTTTTACCAATAACATGTATTGGTACATTGTATACATAGTGATCATAATCAGCATGGTTATTTTGTACCTGTACATGATGTATCTTGGCTTTCCCCCCACTTCCCCTCCCCTCCCTTCCATTCACCCACCCCTCTCTATTTGCAACAAGTTTATTTACATTTTTCCATTTTTTTTCCCTTTATCTTACTTTTCTTTTAACCTTCCTTCTTTATCCCCCTTTTCCCTATCTAGTTCTCTCTTTTGAATACTGTCTTTTTTTTTTTACACTAATAGGATCTTCAGCTTCTCTAAAGTTTACAATGGTTTTTATTATTATTATTATTTATTTCTTGCTGATTTTACCTGTGGAAGGAACTCTGACCAGCTACTAGTAAGTTTACAATTCAGCTACCACTTTGGATCTAAAAGAAAACTGCACAATATTTTCTCCCATTACGTGCTTTACTTTCTTCTGTTATATTTTTCGTATGTTTTACCATTTTGGTTCTGAAGAAAATAGCTTCCAGGTGTGTTAAAGAAAACTGACTCCTAACAGCTTTGTATGTCTGAATATTGGTAAACAAGTAGCCTCAAGCACTTTAGCATTAGAATTCTTTTTCCAAATGAAACCTTTCTCAACATTCAGTAAGAAAGGAATTTTTAAAACAATCTAGTCTTTACTGTTTGATGAGAAAATACTGCATATTGTACTCATGGAGCACAGTTTGAAAGCATGCTGCATGTGTGTTTAGGGAAAGATGACAATGAGTTTTCATTCCAACTGAAAAATCCTTGAAAATGAAATAATTATTCTAGGACATGAGCTAAAACGGCAGAGCAAACAAGGCCTGTGGTACTGACCTGAGGGATGCTGGAGCAGAGATGTGTATCTGTGGAATATGGTAGTAGAGAACTTGATGTGAATCCCTTTCCTCCCCCAAGCCTTGAGCCAGTCCAAGGCACCTGGGCCTGCAGCAACCTCTGCACCAGTTAGCCTAGGAGAGTGGGCACAACTGGGTTCCTTTCAATCCCCAGCAGGTGTTTTGAGGCAACTGTTACATGCCAGGTGTTAGCTGACGTGCTCAGAGTGCAAAGATAAAATATGATTCTAAGAATTTTCAACCTTTCCCCATTCATTCAGCAGAACTTGGCAGTGAATAGTTACAAACTTGTCCCCTCACAGTTGAAAGATGTAAAAATGGATTATTTAAATGGGAAAGGGTAAAGCATTTCAGCCATGTATTTAAATTAAATTGTGATGAATTTTATGAAGGCTTCATCCCTGTCCTTCCAGAAATTGAACCACATTTAGGACCTGTGGATATTTGTTTATGATCCCTTTGTAACTGATTTTATAGTGAGATTTACACTTAAATATAGAAGACAACTGTGTATGTTGGTGTTTGTGTTACTAGTGTTTGGTTTTGTGTGGACTTAGTGTTGGAAACAGGTAAGCAAAGGAAATATAAGTGATGTGGCTAGTAGGTCCTGTTTATCCCCCATCTCTGAATCTCTAAGATTTGGTCTACACCCTTTTAACAGCAGAGCACAGCCGCGTGCAGGGTGATTCCTGGAAAATGACACTTGGTGTGAGATTCACAACAGGTGGGAAAAGCCCGAGATACACTCAACAGAATCGGGCTCCTGGTCCTAGTTTTAGTTTTCTAAATAGTTAGAATTATTGGATACATTTTAATACCTCACATGTGAAATATCAAAGAACTAAACTAGTACTGTAGCTTTTAGATTGGTATTAACTTTAAAATCAGTTTTCATATTAATTTATTCTTATGCCTTCTTCTCATTAGGATTTCTTTCTTAAAAGAACTTTTTCTCTCCCATATATTTTATCTTGCATAGAATAATATGGTTACTGTACTTGTAGGTGTAATCTTGAGAAAGTTGTAAGTAGGCATGAATAATCTCTTCAGAACTTTGTAGTTTTTCAAGAAGAATACTTGCATACAAATCAAAATAGTGAGTGCACACAATCCAAAGTTCAAGTGTGTCATACTTGTCTCATTACTGAATTCTGAGCTCAGGACTTAGAAAGTAATTAGTTACATGAACACAAAACAGGTTTGAACTCATACAGAATGTCTTTTGTCAAGTTTAGACTTGACTATACTTTAAAATTCATGAATAATTAAACGCTTTCTTTTTAATATTTTAAATGCAAAATAGAAATACTAAAGGTCCATATATGGTTAGAAAGCGAATTACTTCCTACTTCAGTTTTTAAGCGTGTAATGTTAGAAATTGAATTATGTGCACCAATTAAATGTTTGAGAATATTATTTTTCCTGGTTTAATATGTCAAAAACACTAAAAAGCTTAAGTTAACTCTGTGAATAAAAAATACAGGCCTTAAAGAAAGAGCTGCTTCAGAGCCGAAGCTCCCGCCAGAGAAGGCTGAGTCACATGCTGAGCCAGAGGACCAGGCTCCGTGGGGCACAGGTGAGTTGTCTAAAGGTCTCAGCCGAGGTACCTAGCCTGGCAGGTTCCTTGTCTGCAGTGTACAGAATCTCGTTTTACCTGTAGTATGTTGCACACTGTTTACAGAGAAATGAATTAAGCTTTCTTTCTAAAATTTTAAAGTAAACCTACATTTTTCCTACTAAAAGTTTGCATAGAATAATTTTACTCTTTGAGATGAACAATCTAAGGTACAGACATTTGTTTGTTGCCCAGAATCACACACTAGTCAGGGAGATCAGGATCCAGATGCTTTTCTTCTTCATTCCAGTTCCAGCACTGTTGTCCTAAATGATGTTGAAAGTAAAAATGCACACGTATTATACATTGATATTAGCATCATTTGCAACAGGATTTAATAAAGTAGAAGTAATGGATTCCCAGTCTTTTTTTAAATATGACAGTCTCTTATTGGCACCAGAAGACTTTCCAGGTCTCCTTGTGATGTACTGTGAAACCTGGTGTGTGTTTAGGTGGATTTATAGATTGATTTATATTTCTGCAGTCACTCTAGGGTCTATGATCTCATAGGTTGGAAAATATTCAAATATTTTAATAAATTAGTAAATAGAATTTTAATTCTCTACTGTCATTTTTTACTCATATTATTTAAAATACTATATAAGCTTTTTTGTACAAGGTTTTTCCTGTATAGACTGTTTCTCAAACCTGTATAGCCCTGTATAGACTGGTCTCATTGTGCCACCTATTGGAAATGTTAAGTACAACATCACATATTCACTGGCAATTTGAGTACTGAATCCAAAGGAAGCTGATGAATACTATTAGGTTTTTCTTCCTTCTGTATTTCCTTACAAAATGAGTATGTTGCTCTAAGTTTTATTTTTCTTTCAATAATTATCCTAGGAGAATTTGTTTTCTCTCTCCCTTTCCTGTGACATTGGCATAATTATACGATCGCTCTGGGACAAGGATTTTTTTTAAAAAAACTTTTATAATTAAATGTGTATCTGGATTTAATGCTTCACATTTTACTTTGGACTAAGTGAATTTATAATTTAAAAATTTTATTTTTAGCACAAGACCCTGAGTTCGATCCCCAGCACCAAAAAAAAAAAAAATCTTATTTTTAGAGCCAATACAAATGTTATTTGCTTCCTATTCATTTTTTGTTAATATTACCATTGCAAATTATTGAATCTAGTCCCATAATCTGTTGGTTCATTATTAGCCCGTATCCGTCTCAACTTCTCAGCAGTATTTGTTTTGGTTTCCTTGTTGCCTCTAAACCTTTCTCTTACTTGGTCCTTCGCCTTCTTCACTGACTCCATCCATTTATTCTGTAAACATAGTTACACAACTGTCATAAAAATACAATAAAACAAAGCACTTAATCCCTTCTTAATTCCACTCTGCCGTCCAAGCCCTCTCCTCACTGCAATAGCCAGGTTTTTGAACGAAGACTGTATAGGAGCATTTTTCCTTATTTTTCCTCATTCTTTAACTCAGTATAATCTGACTTCTGTCTCTACTAACCCTCTTTAAGTGAGAGGAAGTACATGTACAAATCCACAGAAACATGAAATGCCATGGTATACTCACCAAATTCAAACAGAGCCAGTTCCAGTAGCAGAAGATTCTGGAAATGTGTGTGAGTGCCTACTTGTAGAGCACTTAAATTCTTTTCCGCAGAGTGTACATTTTCACTCTGGGGCAAAGGGAGCTGTTAAAGGGTTAAGCAAAGAAGCAGCAGGCACCACCCTCCACTCCTAACAGCTCACACTTTGATCTCTCTGGCTGGTGCTCTCAACAGCTGTGAGACTGGGAATCCACTTAGGAAGCCATTGTAGACATTGTGGGAGGTGCAAGGGAAGAATCGAGGCTAAGTACTTCGGTAATTGTACCAGAATACATGTAAAAATACGATAATTTTATGCTTTAGAAATTGTTTTGTTAAGTGATTAGCATAGATAATTCTGTATTTAAACTTTTCACTCCCTGAAGTTCAAATTAACTTTTTTTTTGTCTTTGGAAATTAGCTCTTTGACATAACTAATGTCACTGACATTATTTCATATGACAGCATTTATGATACCAAGACCAAGTGTAGCAGTACTTCCATGTACTGAACAAACATAGTACTTGTTAGGAAGAAAGTTGATGTGTCAGTGTAATTATAGTTTGTTTGTTGTGTGATGTTGCAGTAAATCTGATATTCCAACAAGCAGTAGAGTGTGTAAGGATGTCATCGATCGTGTTCATTTTTGTTGCTCACATGTATTTGAATCTATGGATCCAAGTGTCACATGTGGTTCTCCAAAGCTGAAAGGACCACTGTTATAAGGTGAGATTGTCTACTCACTTGCAGACTTCTGGGACTGATCCACCAATACTCATCACTCTGGGTCCTCACACAGGCAAGGGTGCCCTTTCTCTTGCCTGCCTCTAATCTTTATTGATTCTATATTTAATATTTTTGTCTTTATTTTCAAGTACTTCCCTTTGTGAAAGCTTTGTTCTCTCATTTTATTGTTAATATGAAATTTATTAGAAATTGAAGCCATTTTGCTCTTAATGAGGTTTTTAAAGAAAAATCTACACCTTAATTTTTTTTCTTTAAAAATCTTAATGGAAGTCTTAACATTTATATTTACTAACCAAATAAAACTGATCGTAACTATCTAATGTGTTTGTCAACACAGGGAAGAATTGTTAAGCTGGTAAGAAAAAGATGCACAGTTGCTTAGCCACATATGCTTGTTTTAATGTATATGTACAAGTGCTATATTTGAGTGTTAGAGTTCCTCCGAATGTTTAAGTATTTTCTACTTAATAATGTTTTGTAATTATTTTAGAACCTGAGAATATTGAAGATGAAGTAAAAGGACAAATTCAATCCGTTCTTCATGAAATGGTACACACAGAACATGGTATGAATTAAAATCTATTGTGTTATAAGTTGTTAAAATAATGTCTACTTTAAGTTATTTTGACATTATTTTAAAATTTAAATGTTAGTTGGGTATTTATTTGAAGTTTTTATAAAAAATTATACCAAGTTACTAGAAAATACTATTTTCGAAATAGCACTAGATGTGCTTTATTTTACCCAACCCTGCTGTGAAGGCACTTACTGAATATACCTAGTAATAAAATGGTGAGAAGCCAGTCATGGGTTTACATGCCTGCAATCCTAGCACTTAGGAGGCTGAGGCTGGAGGTTTGCAAGTCCACATGTAGCGCGGGCTACGTAGTAAGATCCTGTCTCGGGGAAGAAAAAAAAAATACATGCATATAAGCAAATTAAAAGCAACGATTCATCACAAATAGATGGAGAAAACAGAACAGAGGAAAATGGAACATAAGCAAGCTATGATAGGTTATCCAGTAGCTACTGTGAACCCTTAAATTTTACTTCATGCTTGGCTGGTTGCCAAAGTAAAAAAAGGAGGAACTTAGTTGTATCGGTCATATTCCCAAAGAGGTCAAAATCATACTATCTCCTTAGAGAACGTAAAAATATTCTCCCTGCACTCACTCAGATCTAAAAAATTTCTCCCATTGAGTTCTGTAGAAAGAATATTAAATGATATTCCACAAACCAGTGTTTTAGAATTGTGTAAGTCTCTTTCTCGAAGCATACCTTGATAAGAGTAGAGAACATGGCTCTAAAATGTAACTCAGAAAGAGATTGTAAAGGCACATGACACTCTGGTATCCTGATGCTCCTGATGGTTTGGTGTGATCCAAAGGAGAAAAGGGGGAAAAAAACTTATTATAAAAATAATTTTCTAGCATTTGAACTAGATGTTGCTGATGGCTGGTGGTGGTGTAGGAACCTGTGTCCTTTAATTACCAGCTCTTCTGCAGCTAGAAAAGCCACTTTGCCTAGATGTACATTGGCCCATATGAGCAAGTGCAGACTTCCCCTTCTTACAGCTTTTTTTCGTCTTTAACCTAACACCAAGAAGATTGAGTCTAAATAAATAATTATAATATGAGATAAGAGCTGTTGTGGTGAAATAGTGATATTCTATGGGGCTTACCCAGACTCAGGGGTCTTAAGAGGCTTCTTGGAGGAAATGATATCAAATGAAAGATGATGTAGAACTTCTGCTGGCCAGTATAGTCAGCGGAGGGCACAGCATGTGTGAAAGCCGAGAAGCAAGAGTGTGAAGCCAGACGAGGTGACACATGCCTATAATCCCAGCACTGTAGGAGGAGAATCACAAGTTTGAGTCTTGCCTGGACAATTTAATGAGACCCTGTCTCAAAATTTTAAAAAAAGACGATTGGTGGGGGCAAGAGGTGTATAGCACAGTGTGAAGGCCCTGGATTCAATTCCCAGTAGTGCCAAAAACAAAAAAAAGTATGAAAGTTCAGAATGGCCAGCATGGGATCCATACATGGAGAATGATAAGGGAAAAAAAATATTTAAATATTTATATTTGATTCCAGAAGTGTTCAGTATTGTTGTGCATCCTTCCTGCAACCTGGAAAATAGATGAGAGGGACCACTGTGCAGCAGGGAGGCCAGATGGATGGAGGTAACCGTAGTGAGTCCAGATGGTTCGTCAGACTCAAATGTGGAGATGAAGAGTAGAGGGAAGACACAGCAGGTATTTAGGTAGGTGGGTTGGTGGCCAACCAGAAGAGAGAAGAATCTTCTTCTTGGACCCGCTCTTTTTGATAGAGATTTTCTCCTTAGACAATCAGATCCACAGTCCATGACTTTCAGTATGATTTAGCTAGTGTGATTGCTGACTATATAGCTGCCTCACTGATGACTCATCTAAACTCTAGCCTTAGCCAGTTGTGTACTGGATGTCTCCATTTCAAGGCTGGGTGGGTGTCTCTGACTGAAGCTGTGCAATACAGAACTCTTATCTCTTCCCCATCTAACAGATGTCTTGGCTCTTCCCCTCCTCCACCCCAAATTGCTCTTCCTTTAGCCTTTCATATTTTAGTTAGCGGCTTTTTCACCCATGCATTGTATAAGCTAAAAACCCAAGAGTTTCCCTTGATTTCTCTCTTTTGCAGTTGGAGGTACAACAGGAAAACGAGCAAAAATTTTCTTTTCCTTTATCAATTTCATGAAGATTTGTTCTTACTGTAGATCTTAGCCATTTGGAGATTTTTTTTTTTTTTTTTTAAGGCACAGACTTTCACCTTTTTCACCAAAGGAAGTACCTCATAGCTTGTCATTGGTGGCATGTCTGAATTGTAGCATCACTACTCTTGTGCTTTGGGCCATTATTGGAGTAAAAGAAGGATTACTTGAACACAAGCACTTGGTTACCTTGACAGTCAACCTGATAACCACAACAGCCACTAAGGGACTAATGAGCAGATCACATATATGGGTATGCTGGACAGAGAGATGATTCATGTCCCAGTGAGATGACTCTAGATTATATCATAATATTCAGAGCAATACATAAAATTTATGAATTGTTTATTTGTGGAATTTTCCACATTCTATTTTCATGCCATGGTTTGACCATAGGTAACTAAAACTTCAGAAAGCAAAACTATACGTATGGGGGAAAGTACTATCAATGACGTCTTCATAAATAGGCTTGCTTGATTCAGTATACTTGAAAGCCTCACTATGCCACATGAAAGGCAGAGTAAGTGCGTGCTTCCTACAATTTTTGGGGAGAATTCAATAGCAGAAATAGTAATATGGTTATTACAGTAGTGATGATTAAAAAAAAAAAACCTAACTATTTAGGGCGGGTAAGGTTTTTTTTTGTTTTTTTTTTTTTGGTGCTGGGGATCAAACTCAGGGCCTTTTGCTTGCAAGGCAAGCACTCTAATCACTGAGCTAAATCCCCAGCCCTACTTCTGTTTTTTTTTTTTTTTTTGAGGGGGTCAGGTATTTTTCTAAGTGTTTTAAACTTTACAACCATGTCAGGGATCGGTGATTATTACTATTGCCATTTTAGAGAAGGGAGAGTTCAGGCACAGTAGTCAATTTGCCCCTGCTCACACAGCTGCTGTGGAAGAGCCCTAGTCCAGAGCCAGCCCTTCCACACCTTATACTCCTCATCACTGTGCTGCAGTGCACAGCCTAGCCCACCTTGCTCAAGCTCTTAGGAGTGTTATTTATAGGAGATTCTCTGCTGGAAGCCATGTCATGTTACTCTGAGGACAATTTCTAGGCACTATAACAATCTAAATCATGCTGCAGTGAAATAATATAGCATGTCCACATAAAAGCAGAACTATTCAATATACTATAGAAGCAGAAAGTAAGATATGCATCTTTCCATAACTAAAGATTAAACATTGGATAGTTTGGATACACAGGGTAATGCAGGTGAATCTATAATCTTTCATCTGATTTAGACGGGAAACTAGCTGATCTTTGTTTGCATTAGAACATTTGAATAATCATTTAAAGTTGTTACAAGGAATTTTGTGTGAATTCTCAATGAAAGATCTTGTGAACTTTTCTCTGATCCAGTGATAATTGAGGAGGCATGTATACTCATAATTATGAATTAATTTATTAGTTTGTCAAATATTTATTGAATACTTCCTACAGTTAGGAATGGCCCTAGGTGCTGGGTATATACAGTGAATGAAATTTGGGAAATAATGTATCTCCACATTCTGATAAGAAGAGGTGAGTTCTTGTCTACTTTTAGGGTAACATTTGGCTAGAGTTGGAAAATAGCTTCAAGGTGGACTCCCACACCTGCAGTGGCCCTGAGCAGGGACTGTGTTGGCTGTCCTTCAGAAGGGCCTCTGCATCTAAGTTGACAGTTGCTGCTGTCCCTCGCTATATACTCAAGTCTGTTTGTTGCTTATCCTTGTTGAAGGAGAAGACCTGCAACAAGACAAGGAGGGGCCAGCAGGTGAACTGCAGCTGGAGAATGATGATTTCCTTACTGCACCTGATGTCGATGATAGATTTGAGACCCTGGAACATGAAACATTTCATGAAGGTAGAACATTTATTTGATTTCAAGATAAAATGCAATGGTTGTAATTATACTTATTGAAGTTTTTCGTAAGCCTCTTTAAACCAGTATTTAACTTTCATCTAAATGTTTTTGAAGTCAAATTTTAAAGCTTCAGTTAAAATGACTATTTCCCTAAATTAAAGGTAACAATTGTGATTCAGAGCACTTCTAAGAAAAACTTGGAATATACAAATTCTTATGCAGGCAAGTGAAATATCTCTGCAAAGTACTTTTACTGAATTTTCCTGCCTAGCCTGCCATTTGTTACATGAAAGTAATGGAATATGTGACCTGATGACCTGTTATTTCCTCTTGTTCCAACGCAAACATTGCCATTACAAGTTGTGGAATGTAGTTCTTCTGTACTAGACATTGGCAAACTTTTTCTCTAAACAGCCCGATCATAAATATTCTGGGGTTTGCAGTGGTCACCTCTGCTATCACAGTGAGAAGTAGCTGTCTACCATGCGTAAGTGGGTAAACGTGGTAGGCTTTCTATAAACCTTCGCTTACTAATCCTGTACACTGTAGATGGCATATGGGTGCAAGAATTTTTCTACAGCATAAAAGTAATAAATAAAGTGTGAAAAAAAGTTGTCTACTTCTCATCATACCTAATATATTGGCAAATTACTTTAGAAAGCTGGCAGGTCATAATTGAGTGGATACTCTTCTAAAATCTGTACCTGTATCTGTTGTTTAGAGCCAGAAATGCACAGTCCCATACAGATGGTGATGTTATGGTGGTACGAATGGTATACGTAACTGGACACTATACAAATTATTTTGTACAAGTGCTTTGGAGAATGTACATTATTTTAGCTGCCCTATACACTAAAAATACCTGTTCTATCTTTAGAGCATTAGACCTCCATGCCTTGGTTTTACAACCATACTCTCAATCATGTCATGATTTCTGTGAGAAAAATGTTTCTAATTTCTGAGTAAGGATGGTGATAAAGTGATTTCCACAGTCTCTTGGTATTGTTTTAACTTAGGCCAAGATGCCTCAGCAAGGTTAACAATCACTCAGAATTTTTTATCTAGGTGCTGCTTATCTAACAAATTTTAGTCAGAATGCCCACATAATCACAAACATGATGAGTTTGATAACTTTAAGATTAAGAGTTGTAAATCAGTGTAGGAACAAATATTTTTAGGAAGTTTATAAGTTGGAGAAATCTTTATTTCTGGCTTAGTCTTCAACTGGGTCACAGCTTCAGTTTGAACGTAGAAATTTCAATTTTGTTGGAAGTCTTCAGAAACTAAAAATATTTACACTGTGTATATCTGTTAAATGAGAACAGTTACAAGCTTGTCAAGTTTCATATGGTAACCACTTTGCTTTATGGTGTATGCAGGTTAAATGATCCACACGTTTTTCTGCTTAGCTTCCAGACGTAAAGTTTCCTCAATACTTCCTTCGTGTTCCTCTCTGTAGACAATGTATCTTGCTCCAGACACTGATAGGACCGGGCTAGAAAATGGAGCACGATAGTGGAGTGTGAAGTGGACCAGAAACTAGCGCCTTCTGTGGGCCCAGGCTTTGCGTCTGTGTCACTCTGTATAAATCACTCTCTTTAGCCCAGGTTATGGTGCTGGTCAGCCTTCTGAGAATTTTGAGTGTAGTTCTAATGTGAAGCAGATCTTTAATAGATATTTTCATTTTTTTAACAATTTTTAAAATTTTAACACAAACCAATAAGCGTAGATTCAAAATAGACATACGTAGAATGTATATGTACCTTTTCATTAAACTAGTGATATCAATCCAATTTTTTTTCAGACACTGAGGGTAGTTATCATGTGGAAGAGACAGGTGAGATTTTAATATTACTCTTTCTTAATTAGAATGAATCTTTTCCTCTAATAGAACATCATGACATAGATATAAAATCAGTATACAAATCGATTTTCTATTAATATTTTAAAATTACTTAATATATCACATATGATACATAGTGAATAATGTTATATATTTCAATAGAAGTGAATATTTGTGAATGCAGTTTTTATTTTTAAATCTGTTTCTGAGGATGAGTAATCCTAGTAGTAGGATTATTAGGTCAAAGGTGCAGTGGAATTGCATGTTTTGTAGCCATAAATTAAAAAGTCAGTGAAAGGTCAAAATTGTGCTTTGTCACGTGTCACATGCTCCCGAAGGCATGGCTACGCTGGAGAAGGACACATCACCCTTGGTGGTGCTTGAGCGCTTCATAGTGCTGTTGCCTGGCCTTCAGGACCTGAATGGCTTTGTTACTGTCCATCTGTGAAGGCTAGAACTCTGTTCTAGTCTGGAAGAAGCGCCATGTCGAGGGCCCAGGCATCCATCTAGGTGTGGGCTAAGTGTGTGCTTGCCTAGATTCTGCTGTGGCATGTGCTTTTGCATGGGCAGGAGGAGGACTTTCATGTACAGTTGTCTGTGACTTTCGGCCTTCTTTAGTTGTATTTGCTGACCATACTTGAATCTGTTATGCTAAATGAGAATACTATTTTGTGGTTAGATTATAAATTCTTTGATGATGAGAACCATCTAAGTCATCTTTGTGTTTAACATTATGTGTGGTTAATACCTACTGGTGTTATGAATGAACATGATTTATTATCATTGTGTTTTGATTTTACATTTCTATTATTATCAGGAATTGTGTTTTTCTAATTTCTAATATCATACAATCTGTATTTGAGACATAGTTTGAATTTCCTAATTATTTCCTAATTTATAGTTTCACAAGACCATCGTCAGGATATTGAAGAGATAATATATGACCAAGAAAACTCAGGTCTGTGAGTATAAAAATTAATGATTTGTGTTTTTGTTCAAGGCAGTGGCCAATGTCATTTCAGCTCAGGATCTGTTTGTAACACTTTTAATTTTTTATTCTGTAGATATTTATATAATTTCTGAATGTAGTTTAATATTACATGAGGAAATGCACAGAAAAGGAAATGCATTTTTCTGGCCGTCATTGGAATTTTGGTCTTTGTATGTAGGGTACTGAAATTGAAGAGAGAGTATAATATAGTAAACTCGGACTGGGTACAAATCCTAGCTTTGCTTTTTCCCGTCTTTGTAACTTAAACAGCAAATTCTAAAACTTTGCTGTTTAAATTTTATTAAGTGATAACAGTGTGTGTCTTACAAGATGTTGTAGGGGAGAATTTGACAGTGTATCTTTTAGAATGGGATCTGGTAACTGTAGGTGTTTGGTTTTCTCATGTTGGCAAATGTGAATATTTTTTCACTTTAGATTCCAGTGAACCACTGGTGGATGAGGAGAGATTGCACCAAGAACCAGGTATCAGATAAACATTTTCATTGGATTTTAAATGTTACTTCAAGTTTTTCAGTTGTAATACTGTGTTTATATGGTGATTATTCTTTCAAAGAAATCAACAAGTGATTTTCACAAGTTTTTTTAGTAACAAAATTAGTTTATCAAAAGAATATCAGGCATGCATATTTCAGCTTTTCTACCAGTAACTCCATAACAAAACAAGATGTTAAATCTTAATGCTAATTTTGTATATCTTGCTCTGAGGGATTTTTGTGAATATAATTTACCTACCCTTTCCTTTTATTGCTTTTGGGCAAAAACATTTATTACTGACAGCACAGACCTTGATGTAAAAGAAAAGAAATAACGTGTTTTAGAGCAAGAGACTTTTTAAAGCTAAGTTGTTTTAATGACTTATTAATACTTATTTTCCTTCCCTTCCTCCCTCCCTCCCTTCCTTCCTTCTTTCTTCCTTCGCAGATGATGTAACATACCAAAACTATGATGAACAAGGTGTGGAAATGTTCCTTAAGCTTAAACCATGTATTGTTTTAAAATATACCCATATTTTGACTATAAACTACAGAGAATTATGTTTTAAGCTATAAACACCATAATTTAAAACATCCAAATGAATGATGATTTGCAGAGAATTTGTTGGGGTAGATTGTTTAACTACACTAGTGGTTCTGCCCTTGTCTAAATAATTTCTTAAAATTTCACAAGTGTCTTAGGAGACATTTAGAAATTGTTAAAAAAAAGATCTTATTATTCTACAGTCTTCTCTCTTTTAAAATATTCTTGAGCATATACTTTAGTCTAATTGTTTCTACAAATTAATCCCCCCTCAGAGGTGAATGATTTGGCATGTTGGGGATGATTAGGAAAAATCCAGTGCCAGGCTTAACAGCAGGATGGCAGAAAGAGTTCTGGCAAATTTTTGACATAAGCTGCATTCAATTCAGATTTAAGCACTCATTATCCTCTTGTCTTCCAAGCATTTCATGTACTATTTTATTGAACTCAATGAAGTATATTTTCCCTGCGTTTGAGATGAGAGAAATAAGGTTTAGGGAAGGTAGATAATTTGCCTGAGATTGTATAACTAAGAAATGATAGAGCCAATGATGGTGTGTTTTTTACTTCCAGTATCTTTAAAAATTACTGTGTCAAAAGAGAGAGGTTAACTGAGTATAACTTTGTGTATGAAGCCAAAAGGATAAGGAAATACATCACAGTTAAATTGAATACAGAGGGCTTTCTGTGTCCTAGATGCTTTTAGGACTCAAAATTCACTTATGAGTCACATAGGGTCTCTACTTTCAAGGAGAGTTTGTAGTTTCATGTTAGCTGATGAATCACAATTAAAGGTTAGAAGTCCCTGTGTGTAGACTTCATGTGCTACTTTTAAGTTTTTAAGACTGAGGACCCTATCAAGATCCACAGTGGCAAACAGTATAAATCCAAAGAATTCTGGATCATCTTCAGGTGATATCCTTATTATAACAAGTTAAAGAATTTGGCCAGTGAAATTGGCTCTGAATTTTTTCAGTCTTGAATTTGGAGGAGAATATAGAAATTTAGAAACAGAAAATTGTATGTAGAGGTGAGATTTGAGATACTTTTCTTATTTCTGCCTATCATCCTCATATTTTAAAAAATATATTAAAATATGCTCAGAATGCATTTTGCAGGCTAGATCTAGAGAAATTTTTTCCCTAGCTACGCAGGAGGAATCAAGGTTCAGGCCATCCTGAACAACTTAGCGAGACCCTGTCTCCACATGAAATAAAAGGGCTGCAAATGTAGCTCAGTGGTAGAGTGCCTACCTGAGTGCCTAGGACCCTAAATTCAATCCCCAGTACTGGATGGGAGAAAAAGTGATAGTAGGTAGAGGTTTTCAAAAAGTTTTTACTTGACAAAATTAAGAAGTGGGCAATCATTGTGGGTTCCCAATTTTTTAGAAATTGAAATTGAACTGCTTTGTGGAATCTAATGGTCTGAAACTCAGTAATTTAAATCAGTTTCTCAAACTGCATGCCAGGAGATCATGGTAAAATAGTGCATAGTAAATGTCATCACTGTTTGCATCTCTTTACTTCTCTGTTTATGACACAGACTAGCATAATAATGGTTATGAGAATCCATTCAATATAGCGTTATGCTTAATTTTTTAATTTAACTTTTTCCAGATTTCCCTCCCTTAACAGACCATTGATTAAGATGTAATTTAAAATCAAACTTGTAGGAAGTATAAAATTAGGTAACATGCTAAAAAGGATGTTGTAAACTACATACGTTTTCAGAGGCAGAGTGTCATAGTAAATGTAATTTAAAGTATTAACAAAAGGTAATGACTATGTTCAGAGGGGGCATCAGGATTTGGTAGGATGCTATGAGTCATCTTGATACAGAACATAAACTTTTTAAACACAATAGATCAAATAAAACAGAAGATTATTCACTATATACTAAAAAAATTACCTTTGTGGAAATTCAGGAAACAAATTCTGGAAGCCAAGTAACTGGCATATAAGTGAAGCTATTAAGTGGAGGAGAAGCAAAACTATTTCAGTGAGAGATTAGAATATATAATATTCTATATTAAGCTCTTCATTTCCCAAGCTAGAAAAAAGGTGTTTTGGTAGAACTATCAACAGATACCAGCTTCTCACTTCACAGATATGCTAGAAAACCTCAAACCTGGGAAGTGATGTTGCAGTTTTAACTGTCGAATTGATTTATTTATTCATACACTCTGTATTTGGTATCTTGTGTCCCAAACTTAGAATGCTGCAGCAGCTCTAGTAAAGGACACCTATGGGCCTTGTTCTTCTGGACCTTACATTTTATCAGGGAGGTAGAAATTAATAAATAATTTCACTGTAGCATTCTGTCATAGTTGTGGTAAATGCTGATGAGGACCAGCATAGCCTATAACAAATGTCTTGGAGTAAAAAGACCTTACCTGGTTTCTGGATGAGACAACTAGATGGTCATGGAAAGTCTCTGATATGACTGTATGAGAATGAGAAGGGAGGTGTGTCCAGGACAGCCAGGTGGTTCAGGTCCAGAGGTTTCCTGTAGGTTAGGTCAAGGACTTCATCTGCACCTTAGGGTGCCACACAGGGGCACTTCAAAATCACATCTACATTTTGAAAAGACTGATAGTTCAGACGTTTAAGAAATAGAGAGACAAGAATAGATGAGATAGGTAATCGATATCATCCAAAACCTATCTGTACGAAATGCAAAGCAGAAGGGTGTTGAGCTTCTTAAAGGGGGTGTTCATTAGGATCTTGTGCTACTTTGGGCCATGTGCAGTGAGCACTGCCTGTGGTCTAGTGTCACAGTGGCCTCCTGGGTGACCTGGGCAAGAACTGTTTCACTGGAAGATTGGACAGAGATGATAGTTTAAACCAGTATGGTGGCAGGAAAAGTGGAGGGGAATAGACAAAGCTGAGAAATGACTAGAAGGTAAATATGACAGGATTTGATATATGGGGCTAGCTAGAGAAAGAGCAAAATACCAGTAGCTATGCCCCTCTTTTGGCTTGTTGCCTGGGAACACTTGTTCACTGGAAAACAGGAGCAGGAGCTGGAGTGCAGTTCCATGCATGGTGATGAGATCACTCTGAGGTATCTAATTAATAGGAGAGATCAGACGAGCCCCTGATGGTAATTTCTCTTAGAAGAGAAATCCCGTTCGTGGTTGTAAGGGTCATTTAAACCACACTCTGGAATTCTTCAAGGAAAGGATAGAGGGGGCTAAGGCGAGGGCCTATGGCTTAGAAAGCCCTCATCTAACACTTGCTATTGAAAGTATGAAATGATAAAGATTGAGAATGAGAGATTGAAGACAACACGATGGAAGCTTGTTTGGGGAGAAGGCATGTTGCTAAGAGATCCAACAAAGCAGCACTGGAAAGCATATAGCAGACTTAATGAGGTGCTCCCTGGCCTGCCCAGCAAGAACCTTTTCAGGGATGTACTCTGGGTGGAAGACAGGGAGTGGGCGGAGGTCGGGAAATGAGGCGAGGAAACATCACAGTGAAGTGTCAGTGACTCTTTGAAGAAATTAGATTGTGAAATAGGGTGAGAAGGGTAAAGGGAAACAGGTCCAAAGCAGGGCTGGTTTTGTGTTTTGAGGTCAGTATTTGAACACCAACTCTGCTTATGGTGAGGGTGTGAACACACATTCCCTGCCTCTCCATCTTCCAAATGGCATCAAAGGGACAAAGTGATTTAAACCCAACTCGGAGAATATCTAAAAGATGGGTGTTTAAAAATTGTTCTTTACTAAGTAAACAAAAAATAACAAGTTTATGAACATTTGGGGAAAATAGGAATGTGTGCCCTTAGTGTATCAGAAAATTGGAGGTATTCTAGATCATTTGTTGAGGAAGCAGCCACCGCCGGATGCAGGAGATGGTGTGCAGAGAGGAGCTTGCCCGGCAGCAGTGCAGAGCAGCTCCTGGGAGTGGAGCGGAGCTGCTCCTAGCCCTTTGCCATCAAAAGAGAGCCAGGCTGGGCAGTGGGGCCCTGTTACCATAGTGAATTAAAAGCCTGCCAACCCCTTCTCAGAGGCTTACAGTGGGGATGTTTGCCTCCAGGTTAAATATCAGAGAATTGTTCCCTCAACAGAGTAGAGAATTGGCCTGGTTGAAAACTGAGGTCCAAGTGATTAGTAGGGTTGAGCTTTGGCTAACTCAAAGCCTCAACCACAAACATGAAGAAAAATTTATATAGGAAATTTGGTGCCACTTGGGAATAAAGAAATTATTGAATATTTAAAGTAAGTGACTGGGGGAGGAGCTTGTATTTTCCTCACTGTATAGGAAGGAAGCATGTGATTTTGCCATCTCCCGTGGCCAAACAGTAGCCTAACTGGAATTTGAAACCAGGCCTGTTTAACTTAGTTAAAAGACTTGTCCCTGCCCTATTATGTAGTTTGCATTTCTCAGTGACCAACCCTGGAGGTTCAAATATTTATAAATAAGACACGGACTGACCCCTGCAATAAGTTTTTAAAATTTTTGTTATCATAAAAGTTATGCAGTGCTAAAGGATTATTTTTTCTGTTTGTTTTATAGTATATGAGCCTTCTGAAAATAAACCAATAGAAATTTCAGGTGCGTTGTTTTGTTTTGTTTTGTTTCGATATACAGATGTTACCTACAAATCAGCCCTTCATATATTAAAGTTTTTATAATTTCTGGGTAAAATAAGAAATAGAAGACATTTTTAAGTTACTAAGAAAGTGATTGATTATTATGATACAGTTGACCTGTGGCATCTGCAGTGGGATTTGTTCCAGGATGTCTCACAGATACCAAAATCCGAGGATGCTCAAGTTCCCTATATAAAATAGTGTAGTGTTTGCTCGTAGCCTGTGCATACCTCCTATGTACTTTAAATCATCTCTACATTACTTATTTTGCTAATGCAATGTAAATGCTATTTCAGTAGTTATATATTGTATTGTTTAGGGAGTAATGACAAGAAAAATGTCTCTACATTTTCAGTGCAGATGCAATTTTTTCCCAGATATTTAAATCCTCGACCAGTCGAATCCATGGATATAGATTTTGCAAATAAAATAAACCGACTATTATGTTTATTCCATATTTATAGTGCAAATTGTATCTCATTGGGGATATTTGATATTATCTTTGATTATAATTTAGAAATTAAAATTGATGTAAATACTCATGAATCTATCCATAAGAAGACCCAGTCCAGATAAGTAACATTTATATATCTGAATGGATATTAGTTGCTCAAAGAATCTGAATGAAGTTGAGTTAATATATGTTTGTTTGTTTTTAGATACTGCTATAGAAGATTCAAATGTAATTTCAAAAGGTAAGTTCATTTTATAGAAATAGTTTCACTTTTCATAGTAAAGGTAAATTTATTTAGTCAACAAATATATATTGAACGCTTCCCATTTCTTATCTATACAGTGCTCTCTCAAGAGGTAGGAGTACAAGTGAATGAGATGGAATCCCTCTTTCCATTGGAGCATTCTAGTAACCAAACAAATGAATGAAGTAATTAAAGGTTGTAAGAAGTATAAGGATGGTGATAAAAACAAGTTACTGTGAAAATAACTGGTCAGAGTGGTAAGAGTGCGGAGGGCAACCTTGAGTAGGTACATGACCACATGATATAAAGTGATCTTGTGAGACAGGGTTAGCAGTGGCAGAGATGGGTTGAAAGCAGGGTCTTTTATATTGTTATTCAGCTGGGAGATGGATTCCCTCTTTTTTGATGAGAGGATGGTTTCTGAAATATAAGTAGTTGTAGAGTATGTATTGTATTAAGTAGTGACACTTCTTTCAACGTAGATTCCATAGTTCTTAAAAGCTTACAAAGTTCATATGCATTATTTCGTATTGCTTCTCACAGTAGACCTGAAGGAGGAGACAAGACAAAGATCTTTGCACCAGTGCAATGGCTGAGCCAGCCCCAGCCCTGGGTCCCAAAGTTGTTGCTGTGTGAGCTGTGTGCTTTCACAGTAGCAGGAAGGCACCCAAAGCATGAAACAGGGAGAACTTTGCTCATAGAGTCCTCCTAGAATTCACTGTTGAGCAGCTAGTTGTGAGTTTTCAGATTAAATGCTACTTTTTTTTTCCCCTATGTTGGGGATTAAACAGAAGTGCTACACCATTGAACTGTATTCCCAGCTAAATGTTAGCTCTTTTGAGCTTTGTTTGGCAGAATGGGTAATGCTATAGTAAGTGGAAATGGGGGAGGATAGATGTGAAGAGAATGGGGGAAACTAAGTTTGTCTTCCTTGTCAGCTTAGCTGTGGGAGAGACCCTTGGCATGGGTTCTATGGCTCACTCTTTGCAACAGGATTTATCTCCAGGTAGCAGGGATAGATGGGAGTTAAGATTGTCTCCTACCTCTTATTATTCACTTCTTCATAGAAATACTAATTTTCTGAAGAATATCACCGAGTCTGTATTTTCATTCAGTGAGAATCAGAAAATGGAAACCCAACTCTCTAGGCAGAACTTCATCTAACCTCCTCTACCAGTGTTTTATGTAAAACAGCCAACATCATCATTTACAGTTTGACCCCACTTTTCCTGGATTAGATATAGGTTTTTTTCCCCTGAAATTTTCAGGTGTTTTGAGAAGCTGAGAGACTGCTAAGAGAATTCTCTCTCATAGACTGGGGGTCTTTGGGCTGGGTACCTGCAGCCCACCTATAGCTTCTGTGATGGGCATTCGCAGTACCTGAGTGGACCAAGGGGGATTCATCATCTTTTCACATACACTGGCCTCCTCTTCCTTCATCTTCACTTACCTTGGCAGGTTGCATCAGTAGATCTTGGGGTTCCCAAATCAGAAACATGGGAGCCGTTATTGAGTTCTCTTCTCCCACTGTCTGTAGATAAACCCAAGTCCTGTTGATAGACTCCTTTCATGCTTCTCCAATCCTTTTTTTTTTTTTTCTCTTTAGCTCTTATACTAGTAGTTTACTCAGACCCTCATCTTCCTAGATAATGGCAGTAGCCTTCTAGCTCATCTTCTTGCTCCTTTCAAATCCATCTTTCACATTAGGGTAATCTGTGCAAAAATCTATACCTCACTTTATCAGCCCTATAATTAAGTCATTCTGTTATTATATCTGTGTTAGAAAGGTTGCTTTCAGTTACAGATAACAGAAAACAAAACTCAAATTGGCTTAAGTTAGAAAGGGAGCAGATTAGTTAGGGCCTTCAAAGGAATTTGGATTATATTCTAGATATAATAAGAATTTATGGAAATACTAAGAATATAGCATAATCAGACATGTTTTGAAGAATTACTTCTACTCCTACCTACCTGTAGAATGGTTTAGATGAAACAAGAATGGATGAGGGAACCATTCTGTTAGGGAAGTAACGGTGGTGTCCCAGAGTGAGATCGTGGCTATGGGAATGGAAGGGGGAGTGTTAGACTTGAAATTTATTTCACATTTTCTTTTTCTTTCTTTCTTTTCTTTGAGTCCTGGCAGTCAAACCCAGAGCCTTGCACATGCTTCACAAGTGCTCTATTCTTTTGAGATACATCTTACAATTAAAATTGATAGATTTTTCTGATGGTTGTGAAACAAAGATGAACTCCGGTGTGTTATCAAGGGTGGTGTGGCTATAGACCATTGTGAAGCAAAGAGGGAATCAAGGGGTTCTTTAGTTTGAGCAATTCACAGGTGATAGGGCCATTTATTGAGAAGAAGAAAACTAGAATGTAGAAGAACCTAGGTTAGGGGAGATTTTAAAAGCCTCCATAGTAGGCATTTTAAGTTTGAAAATTATGTGAGATATCCAAGTAGAGGTATCAAGTATTGAGTTAGATGTATGAGGCTCAGCTGATTGGATAAGATCTGAGATGGATACGAATATTTGCAAACCATCATCTTGGAGGTGGTAATAAGTCCATGGAAACTAGTGTGTTTGCTTTGGAAGTGAGTATTTAGAGTGGACAGGCTGTCCCAGGATTGAGCTTGAGGATCTGCAACTTTACAAAGTTGGATGAAGGATGAACAACCAGTGAGTCAGGAGGAAAATATGTCAAAAGGAAAAGAGGGAACATGTTGCCTGTTGCCAAGTGTCCCAGAAGACCCAAGACTGGGAATTTTCCATTGTATTTGGTAACATTGAGAATGTTGTTGGTCTTCCCAGAAGTTATTGGAGTAATTGGTAGGAGAAAAAACCATACTGAATGAAGTGGATTCAAAAAATCCTGGGGTAAGAAGAAACAGGCTACATAAGTAAAATAGGTAATGCTTTCAGGTTGTACTGCTATAACTCATTTTCTATTTTATGTTTAAAATCAGATGAAAATAATATAAAAATAAATATTATATCGAGAGTTTTAGGGAGTTTATAATGTATATTTTTGAGAATAAAATTAGTTGAAAATTTAACTTGGACTAATAGTAGCTTTCTTAGTACAACATCAATGAAGAAAATAACAGGAAATAATACATTAACAGTAGAAATATGTTTGGTTATTCTTTTTGGTTTCCTTTTATGTAAAATGTTTACAAATATATCATTTTTATAATTAGCAAATTAAGGTAAGAAAAATGATTAAAATAGCTGTGTAAATATTTTCAGTTTCAGAAAAACTATTAAAAATACCTACTTCTGATCAAATTGTATTATAATTGTTAAAGAGCAAAAGGAAAGCTGGTAACAGTCTTTCTAGATTAACATAGTATTAAATGGGTTATTAGATTTTTAAGACATTAATATGTGATACAATTTCATAGGTCAAATCAAATAAATTCATCTTTGGACCACTGGGTGATGAGCTTGCAGTCTCTAGTTGTAATTGGGTTAAAGCGGCCAAGGAAAAAGACAAGATGGTAAAATTTCACATCCACATTATTGATTGGTCTTAGAATATGTTTTGGGGGTTGGGCGTGTAGCTAGCTCATTAGTAGAGAATGTGGGTGTGCAGGGACCTGGGTTCAATCCCAGTATGTAGAAAAAAAAGTTTAGCTTGAAGATTATTTTTAAAAAACATTAAGAACGGTATTTGATTTTAAGATTCTATTTCAAATTTATTTATATTGTCCAATTGATATTAAAACAGGGTTATAAGCTAAAACTTTTCAAGAAGTGTTTACAGGGTGTAACTCAATGGTAAAGTGTGTGCTTATTAGCATGTACAAGGCTCTGAGTTTGCTCCCCTGCACTCCTAACAGCTCCTTCCCCCAAAAGCTTTTCAATAAAAAATTCTTTAGTGATGAAACAAGATGCTTTGTATATCTTTTCTCAGCTGTCTTATCAAGTGTGATGCAAAATTGTGGCCAAAACCTAAGTTTTAGTCTATATCTCCTGTGCCCAACAACAAAATTTTGAGTTTAGAAAGATGATGTAAAAACTGTTGTGCAAAACAGGTGAGAAATACACGGCATTTTGCTTACTTGTAGCTAATTCTTTTCTTTGTTGGAATGGTGTGAAAACGTAGTATTTTCATGGTTGTTGCAATTGAATATTTTAAATCTGTAAAAATAATCACCATAACTAATAGTATTGCTAATATGTATTTTAAACTCTGATCAGTAACATTTAATGGATTGTGACTTTTTTATTTTAGAAGAAAGTGCTCCCCCTGTGGAAGAACACCAGGAAGTACCACCAGGTATGGAATTTCATTAGATGTATTCTAGTTTCCTTTTTTGCTCAATTTAAAAATGCTGTTGATATAAACACTAACATTATGAAATAAATCTATGAAAGGTAAAAATCCTGAGACAAAAAGACATAGTGCCCAAATTTTTTAAAAAATCTGTATTTTGATCAACTGAACCAAATTAATGCAAAACATATCCAATTTAGTCTAGTACATATGTGTTATGCTGGAACTGGAGTATTAATCAAAGTACCATATGATTTTGCCATTACAGATGGGAGTAGTAGTAGAAGTTATGGTTTGGTTTGGTTTGGTTTGGTTTTTATTTTCAGGCCATTCAGTGCACATATGGAGTCAGAATTGCCTCTGGCGAAAGCTGAATTATATGTCATTTGTGACATTGTTTTTTTTTCTTTCCCATCCCTGTCCTTGAAGGAGTGTGAAGGGCCTGTGACAATCCAGGCTGCCTAGGGCTTGTTAGTACCCATTGGTCTTTCCTTTGCCCATTACATGAATCACTTTTCTCTACTCTTCCATGTGTCCCCCTTCTTGTTCCTCTTGTCATCATTGAGTTTAAAGAATGAGAGCAGCCTTTCAGCCAAGACCTACACTTTCAAATGCATTTCATAGATGATGTAGATTTCACTTGTGATCAGAAACTGGCACAAAAATTTCTCTTCACAGGGATTTTTCATGTTCTATATCTTCCTCAAGCATATGTCTTCTTGTTTTAGTTTTATTTTTTCTTTTTATGTCATATACAATGATTCAATTTTTAGTCACATTTTTCACATTATGCTTACTGTGAATTTTGTAGCAGTGACATACATTACAACATTTTTGATTTTGGTAAAAATGAATACCTGCCAAGATTAATTGAATACTAAATTTCCGGAGTAAAAAAACAAAGAATAAAATAATCAGTAGTTTTAATTATGCTTCAGTTGTCCTCATTTATTTTATGAGTGGCATGTATAGGTTTTGATATTTGTCATACCTTATACATATGTAATAATTTGCAAAAACAAATACTAGATTAAGAAACCTAAATTGTTGGTATTTCAGTGTGAATGGGAAAATAAATCCACTGAGAAATGTACATAATAGTGATGAAACAGTGTGTACTTTATGTTTAGAAAGGATACGCAAGGCGAGTGAAGTTGGAAGCTGTGCCCATGCTTTTACGAGTTTCTCGTAGAGTTATGCTTGACAGAGTACCCTACTCCTGTCTTGAAGAGGCAGATGAAGTTATAGGATTAGTATTTTGTTTACTGCTCTATTTCTGTAAAGAAAATTACTTTAAGTATTTCTAGAAATGAGTTTGTACAACATTAATCTTCTTCTAGTATAGTTCATATTTTTCAATATCGATCTAACTGTTGTGAAGATATGAGAGATAATATTTTCTAACCATAAATAGCTATGCTTTTATTTCAGTGTTTTGAAAACTGACCCTGAGAATTTCTTTGGTCTATAAATATAAAACACCAAATGGTTACAGTATTGGAATAAGATGAGATGGTTAACAACCACAACCAAAGCCCATAGAAATGAATATTTGCTTAATGTGTGTAGTGTCCGACATATAATAAACTCCTAGGGAATGGTGGCCATGGCTGCTATTGTTTAATAATTAATTAGCCTGATCTGTGAGGTGGATCAAGAGAAGCTAAAATCTGAAAATTCTGATCAAGAAGTTCTGACCTGTAACATGGTGTCATAAAAATTTGTTTGTGGTGCTGCACAGTTGTAATTTGACATTACCAAAAGAGAATATAAGACGGATAGTCAACAGTTGTCATTTTTAACCATCACACATGGCTTGCTTATTTCTATTTTACTCTTATTCTTAGTATTACTTCATTCTACAGATTTTTACTATTGTGCAAAGTAATATTCTAGATGTATGTTAATGTTATTTTGTGCAGTCAGTTGACTGCTCAGTAATGTTTATTTATGTGTCTGATTGCAGGAACACCCATTGTTGCACCTGTCTTCTCACTACTTTCAGTCATTAAAATTTTTTCCATTCTCTAGAAAACTCAAATTGAGGCCTTCTGCAAAATGCTGGATCTTAGGTCTCCTTTTCCTGGCCCTTGTAACTGAATTGATGATTAATTTGTCTTTCTTGATCATTCATAGACTGGGTTATACCATCTGACTCTATGGTTCATAACAATATTGTATGCTAATCCAATGGAGGCATTATCACCATTGTAACTGGCCACACTGTGGGAGACAGTGATAATGAACAACTGTTCTGAGTACATTCTGTGGGTTAACCTTTATTTGTTCCAGTACTCAAAGAAATAGGCATGCTATTATCTCCATTTTACAGATGAGAACAATGAGGCACAGCAAGGCAACATAAGTCTCCCCAGGTTATAGAGCTGACAAGTGCAAGTGGGATTAATCCTTGCATTTTGGCTCCAGAATTCATACTCTTGGCTTCTGATTTCTACAGCATTTTAAATAAGTGAAAGCTGAATAGGAGATGAGAGTTTGGAGAGTTGTTTTTGTGTGGTAGAATGATCCACAGCCTATTATTTGGAATATTCTTTTAATCTGCATGAGTTCACATAGGATTCGGGAAGATTAATTTATGATTTATAGTGGAAAAATAAACTATTCAGTAATTTAAATTTTGCATCTTTCTTTTACATTTATATATTTATAAATGCCTTGTGGGTGGACTTTGGGCAAGGATGTAGAAGGTTAATCCTAGGAATTGATCATTCTGATGTTAAAAGTTAATCACTTAAAAATACTTGATTTTTAAAATTAATTTTGGAATCACTACTCCTTATAATAAATTTTTACCTTTCTCTGCAAACTTATATTTTTACTTGGTTATGTATTTCTTGCAACATGATAGCATATATACACATGGCAAAATTTAGTGATTTATGAAGGAATTATTTATTTAGTTCATTAAAAAAGTTTTCTGCCAAATAATACTTCAGGCCATATGACTAGGTGGATTTATTAACTATTTCTCTTTCTTACCATGCCAGAAAAGAACAACCAAAAAGTTAAGTTTATATTTTATTGTTATTTGGAATTGAGACATCTGAGCATCATGGTTTCTGGGTGATTCTGTTGCTTTTGGCTGTTTGAAATTGGAGATAACACTTGCAGTTCTGGAATGATTAGAAGTAATGGTTTCCCTCCATTGCCTCCATCCTGAACTCCCACTGAGACATTCCTCTCACCCAGAATTTTAAAACACTGACGTGCATGTCAAAAACTAGCTTTAGGCTGGCAACACTGGAGGTCTGAGTCAATGGCTGAAGTTGATTTCATGTTCATAGGAGCTTGTTTTAGCTACTTTCTTGTTGCTGGGACAAAATACCCAACATGCACAAGTCGAAGGAAGAAAGGTTTATTTTAACTCAGTTTGTGGCAGTTTCATTCTATAGTAAGCTAGTTCCAAGGCAAGTCATGGCAACATAGCAGAGTGGAAACAGTCCATGGCATGGCAGACAGGAAGCAGCTAGCAGTGAGCCTTCAGGCTATGAGTGCATGCGTCTTTGGGGGGACATCTAGATACATGCCATGATAGAGCTAATGGTTATGAAGTGCTTTATGTGCACATTGTTTTTAATCATTCATCCATTTAAAAACCATACATTGAACAACTACTGTGGTATAGACTTTGCACTGACCAATGATCAACAATCCTTGCCCTGGAGTGGTTGACAGTCCACAGGCTGTACAGTGGAGTAAGACAACAAATGTGAAAATGTGATGGCATCAGTTTCTCAGAATGGTGACAAGGCAGCTCTCAGTGGGAGGGATAACTCAGTCAACCTTAGAGGGAGTGGTACAGAATGAGAATAGGCTTTCATCATGTCACTGTGCTACTTTAGCTGGGTTTTGCACCACTAGTAGACATTATGGGAATGGGTGTGGAGCAAGTGCTTACTGAACAGAAACCAAGATAGGAATGTAAGAAGACAGGGAAAATAGGCATCTCACAGTGTCTCTTATACCATATTTGAAAGTTTGGATCTAAGCCTTAAAATAACAGGAAGCCACTGGAAATTCCAAGCAGAGAAGTCACATGATCAAATCCAGATCTAGAAAAGGAGGTAGAGACAACTAAGGATCAGGTGTGTAAATCTAAGCCAGAAATGGTGGGAATTCGACTGGTAGAATGAATGGAAAGGAGGCATCCATGTCTGAACAGTTGAAGGTGGAAATAATTTTATGGGAGAAGAGTCAAGGAAGATTCTTGAAGTTCTGCCTTGAGTCCTTGTGGGTGAATGGTAGAACCTTAATGGAGATACAAAATTTGGGAGGGGCAGAGGGCAGCAGAAGAGAAACCAGGCCTGGCTTTGGAGATGTTATTTACACCTTAGTTAACCACTTCTGAGTGGAGTCTTCACATTGGACTTATATTTAAATTGTTAAGATTGCAACTGAACTTTTAGTTTATTTGCTTTATTTATAAACTAAAATAAACTTTTAGTTTATCTATTGAGTACTTACCGTTGTACTTTGAACAGCTTGTCTTGAGGTACTTAAAAAACTTTCATTCCTCTAACAGTCTAATTATTGAATTCTGAGAGAACCTAAAGTCAAATACATTTTTAAAGTATTTTTTCCAGTGAGGTATAATTTATACACTAGGAAGAGCTTAAATGTTGAATTTTTACATATATGTTCATACACCCTCATATCGCTACTCGGCTCAAGCTATAGAAAATGTGTAGTGCTCCTGAAGTGTGCCCCTCATTAACACTTCCCCCTACCAAAGACAACCATTGGTCTGGCCTGCCTCATCTAGACTGCTTTGGTCTGGTTCTAAATTTACTGTAACTATGGAACTGGAACTCCCTCACCCCAATTTTGTGACTAGAGTCTCACATTTTATTGCTCAGCATTTTATTTGTGTGTTTCATTCACCTTGTAAAGAATAGTAATTTGGTCTTATTTATTACTGTTTTCTGTGAATGTACTGCAGTGTTTTATGTCATTGTTAGAAAGATGCTATATTTTTGTACATGTCTTTCAGTGTCTTTCGGTATACATTGCTGTTGGCTATATAAAGGTGTATGCATAATTTCTACATATACCACATTAATATAAAATTATTGCTTATAAACAGTTTGGGCTACATGCATAGATTAGGTAGACAGAAAGAAAAGAGGGAAGAGAGGAACTATCATACCTGTCTTAAAATACCTGAGGCTGAGTAATTTATGAAGAATGAAGGTTCATGTGACACACAGTTCTGGAGACTGAGTGCTGTGCAAGTGTGGTGCAGCATCTTCTTAGTCCTTGATGTGGGCTCGTTGCTGCAGAACGACACTGCAGAGGGCAGCACAGCTGAGCATGCAGCTAGTTTAGACTCTCCTCCTCTCACAGAGCCACTTGGCTAGTAAAGGAGGCCCCAATTTACCACTTCATCTGATGCTAATCACCTCCCAAAGGCTCTACCTCCAAATACCATTAATAGAAGACTTCTGATTAAATTTTCAACACATGAGTTTCTGGGGCACACATTCAAAGCATAGCAGTAATCATAATCCAACTTTAGAAATTATATAAACATCTGTCAGGGCCTTTATCTACACTAGCTTTTTTTTTATAATCTGATATTGTAACATAAATCCAACACTGTAAAAATAAAGTAAGCCAGATACTAAATTTCAGTATAAAAATATTTGGAAAAAGTTGGGTAGGAAAGAATTTTGCTCTTTTAAGATACTCTATACTTCTAAAATACTCTATTAATATAACTATAATGTTATATTATCATAACGTTAAACGTTGAAGGAAAATCATTCAACTAATATATTTTAAATACCACTTACAGTGCTCTTGAAAAATCTGTCCTGTGTTTATTCATCAAACACCATATTAGATTTGTTTTGTTTCTTTTCAGTAATGAAAACATGATGGGATAAAGAAATGTGATGCTTCTGTTTCTCAAAAGTTTGAGATTCTTTGATTCACTTGTAATTATCAAATGTTTCAGAGGATCTCGGATCTTTATCAGCAGCTTTGCAAGTAATCCGTAGGGATTCTTGTTATTCTATTACCGTGCCCTTAAAAAGAAACAAACAAAAACAAACAAGCATTTATATCTGTTGGTGAGTTTTTAAAAAATGGAATGAAAATGAAGCAGTTTCACAGTCTGTGTCTGGTTGGTCCTTTAATTTAGATTTCCCCTTATTTTTGCAGATACTTAAAGCTTCAAAAAGACTGCCCCTACTACTGCAGGAGGACCAGCCTAACCATACGCTCCAAAAGGTGGCTGTGATAGATCTTGTGAAGTAATTACTGAGCAGATCAAGATCTTTGGGAATGAACACTAAAGATGTTTTGACTGAATCGTAGTCCACTGGCATTTTAGTGTCTTCTTTTTGTTTTTTGTTTTGTTTTGTTTTTTAGAAACAAAAACTACATGTAATGTTACATTCCTGCATGTCCTTTTCTAATAGCATTAGTGGATTCTTTGGATTTCTTTCTTTTTTTTTTTCTTTTCAGGACACAGCTTAAGTCTTACTTGCATTTATGTGTATTTTCTTGGATGATTATATTGATGATGTAGCAGGAATTATCTCCACAGGGTTTTGGTGATATAGTATTAGTAATTAATGCTAACTATGTGGGACTGACTTCTGTAAATGCTGCATTAAACATGATTCGAAAGCCATTAAGAGCACTTCACATTAGCACTCTTAAAAACATTAATAGAGGTCATCATTAGCTGTGAAGGTTAGATATATATACATCTGCACTGATATTCTTATCAATAATTTCTATATCAGCTTTGAGTATTCAGGTTGTAACACCAATTTTGAGATTTTTGTAGATTTTATTAGGAAAATTTAGTATTTCAAGGGAAGTTTTAAATTATCACTAATTTATTTTCAAAATGAGAAGAGGACATTAACATTTCTTGTTAGGACATAAGGAAAAAGAAGGGCCTACGGAAGTATTTTAGGCAAAAACACTTTTTGGCACCTTAGATACATATATATGTTTATATATATATTTAACCTGTAGTCCATTGAGTATTTATTTAAAAAATTAGAAAATCTATATAAATTGCTGGTACATAGCATAAAAATTTTTCTTCCTTTGACTAATTAATTAGCAAAGCCCTCACAGCACTGGAGACTGCACAGTGCTCTTACTAGATAAAGTCAATAACGACTCTAGTTAAACTGATTTAGTATATATGAAAAGTACTCACTAAATCTGATGCCTGCTGCTGTTTCACAAGGGATGAGCCTTTTCCTTTCTTACACTGAAGATTTTCTGTTTTTAATGTAGTTTTATTTTGGCTCAGCAATAGTTGCTGTGATGAAAACAGTCCTTAGAAGACTGCAACATCATTTTCCAAGAACCGTGAGCTGTATGAATAGGCATAAGAAATGCTTTCATGTATTGGTCAGGACTACATCTTGATTATGTTATCCTTTTTTTTTTAAGATAAGGTAACTTTTTTCTGCTTATGGTAAGAATTAAAGAGAGTCTATATTCTTAGCATTGTAAACTGTAGTTACATGTGAGTTCTGCATGCTGATTCAGTATGTAGTGAAAACCTGAAATAGTAATAAAAGCAATAATTTTCTAAAGCTGTGATATGGGTGGTATAGAGTTGATACTTACTATAATTAAGCTCTTCCTATTGTGAATTATAGGGCACTACTTTTTATAAAGCCATATTTTTTTAGAGAAACTTAGGAGTGATACAGAACTGATGAATGACTAAATTAAGTTTTACTGGATATTTGTATGAAATTATCTCTAGAACTTGAAATTGAGGATTCATTATGCTGTGGTCAATTTCAAATACTTTTTAATTCCAAATATCTAAGTTCATGACTTGCATCTTTCCAAATATATGCCATGTTAGGCAATGTCAGTGTATTTTCTGAGAATAATGTAAATGTCATCTGTTGAATGTTATTTGAGTGCAATAAAATGCAGAAGTGTCCTTCTCTATATTGTCATTATTAAAGTATATTATTTTAAATTTTGTTATATGATGAAATCAGTCCATTTTATACCGATTAGTATTTTAGAAGACTAGCATTTTTTTTGCAACTAAAATCACAAAGGAGTACCTTCAGCCCCTATGGTTACCTATTTCTACTAGGTAATGCTTACTTGTTCTTGCGTATACTACTGTGCTGCATTGCCAGGGAAGAGGATTAGAATGAAATAGCCCTTGTGTCCATCTTTTGTAGGTATTGGTTTCATGCCTAGAAGTATTGATTATCCCTAGTGAGGATCCCCACCCCCTCAATTCTCATCCTCCACGACTGTTGTACTATAAGGATATTAACTTCATCCTGAGTACTGAACAAAGGGCAGAAAAATGTATGGAATGTTCTTTTGTTTCTCTCCTTTTCTAATCTTCATTCTCTGGATAGAAAAAGAACTCGACAAGTAAGGAACAAACTCCTTAGGTTCTAGAAAGTGTTGTTTTTACCTCTAAAATATCCAGAAGAAACAATAAAAGTAGTTTTTGGATAAGTGGACCCCCTTTGATTGAGTGTATTTACTCTGCTGATATTTAATATGTTAGGAAGTTGAATTTTCTCAGTAGCTGGGTGTTATCCTAGCTTGCAGATGAGTAATTTGAAAATTGGAACTCAGGGCCTTGCACTTGCTAGGCAAGCACTCTCACCACTGAACTAGAGCCCCAGTCCCTGGAGTATTCCTTTATTCCAGGCAGCAGGCAAAAGGTAGAAACAATGGGAGAGTGACACACAGCAGGCAGAAGACCATTTAGGAAACTGGCTGGTGACCTGTTTTGGTACTAGGGCTGAGATAAGGAAATGCTAGTAGACAGGAGAACCCAGAAGGATGTAGCCTGGAAATTGTGCAAGATTGGTGTTCAGGGAGGAAGCAGAGCCAGGGTTGGTCTTGAGGATAACAGGTGCTCCTGATGAGGCACTGAAAAGGGCAAATTAGCCTGAGTGCAAATTAGCTTTCAGTTTTGCTGGGTCTGACTCACTACCTAGAACTTAATAAGATACAATTTATCTAAACCCACAAAAGTGACATTGTTTTTAATGGTTGCTTGACAGGTTTTTTTTCCATCTCCTTATCACCCTCCTTTCTCCTCCTCCTATTTACTTCTTATCTAATAATAGTCTGTCTTCTTATTCCTTTCTTCTTTTTTAAAGATCCCACATATTAGGGAAAACGTGCAGTACTTGTCCTTCTGAGGCTGGCTTGTTTCACTTAACATGATGATCTCCAGTTCCATCTATTTTCCTACAAATGACATAATTATTCTTTACAACTGAAGCATGAGACCTTTTTTTAAAGACCAAGATCTCAATCTTTTTAGTAAGGTTTTCTTTGATCTGATAAAGTAATGTTGAAAGAGGAAAAATGAGTTATGTTAGTAAGGAAAATGAACATGTAACATTTTTTTCTTTTTGGATATAAGAAAACATTAAATATGAGTTACAAGTGAATTTGTACTTCTGTAATTTTCAGGATGGACTGAGCATTTAGCTCCCTCTACCTAATGGACTGCCTATTGCTATGATACATGGCACGATTACAGCAGCATTGGTATGGGATATGGCCTCTGAAATTTTTCCGTAACCCCGGGAAAAATCCTTAGCTACTCTCTGCCTCAGTTTCCTTATCCATACAGTTGTAACTTCCCCTGTGGCTCATGAGAAGGTTAAAGGGGGGTGATCTGCAGGAAGTGCTTAGAGCATCTGGCACCAGTGAGTGCTCAGAAAATGATTTTCTTTTTCAGCACAGTGAAGTCCATATGAGGTCTCCCACAGAAGCATAGGTGCCAAGAATAAATTCCTGCTTTCTTATTAGCCATGTAGCATGCAGTGAGTTAAGCTAGAGTTTACAGAAAACTCCTTCACCTAAGCCAAAGTTAAGCAATGAAAACCAAAAAGGTCAAAATGTCTACTGTGTGTTTCTTTTTCTTTTACATTCAGACATGAGTCTCAGAACTCAGCCTGTTGATGATAAATGAGGGACAGAAGAGGACACAACAATGAGAACAAGAGAGAGCTTTTGTCCCAGGCCTGGAATGATTGATCTGGGCTGTTCTCGCCCTCTACTAGATACTGTGTGGGAGAAGGGAGAAAGATGATGGCCCTTGCTAGTGGCAGCATATCCAGTCACACTCCCTGGGTTCCTGGGGGAAGAGGGTCCAGAGCCTTCTTGCCATAGATCAGCATCTTCCTCTTCTATTGGGAGTGTGACCAATTCAAGCCAGCCCTCCTTTGCTCCCGCTACCTGCCCCCCCTGCCCTGCCCCAAGTAGGAAGATCTGTGGAAAGCCCTAAACTTCCTTCATGACCAGGCCCTGCCTGTTCCGTTAGTCAGTTTAGAAACTCGAATTGTGTGATTGATTTTTCAAGTTGCACTAGCTCAGTGTGATTACTGAAGGATGTAGAGGGTTGCACACTTCCTGAAAGTAGTAATAATCCTGTACAAAAAGAGCTCCTTCAGGAATGAAGTTGTTGGTACTTATCCTGAATATCTATCACTTGCTATTCCGGGCCCGTATTAGGTGTTCGGTTAATATGTACTGAGCAAATGGTATTGTTTGATCTAGTTCAGCTACCCTATTTTGTAAGAAAGTTATAGTTAATAAGATCAAAAGTTCTAGAACATTCAATAGAGATCAATAAATCCCTTATATACCTATATATTGTGTATACATATATATGAAGTATGATCACAAAATACAGTGAATGTTTAATTTTTTTTTTAATTATCATAGCAAAAGACACATTGCTGTTAATCCCCCTCAAAGTACTCTCCCTCGCACTGAGAACACTTACGCCATTGCTTTTGCACTTTCGGAAGCAGTTCTGCAAGTCGTCTTTCATGAGTATCTTTAGTTGCACTATTGTGGCTGCCTTGATTTCCTGAACCCGTTCAAAATGTTTACTTTTCATGGTCATTTTGACTTTGAGGAAGAGCCAGGAGTCACACAGTGCCAGATCTCTGATGAATAAGGTAGATGAGGACACACTGATGTTTTTATGAGCCTGCCTTTCTGTTGGATGGCACTCAGCAGCAGCCGTCAGTGTTTTTGATCACACCTTGTAAAGATTTTCACAAAGGAGGACTTCCAGATCTGCTTCAGAAAGTGGCAAGAATGATGGGTTAAGTGTGAAGTGAGGGGCAGTATTTTGAGGGGAGTTAATGGCAATGTGTCCTTTGTAGTAGTAGATTTTTAAAAAATTTATACACATCATATTTTTTTATTAACCTTTGTATATTATATACTGCATTCTTGTAGCAATGCCAGGAGATATATGAAGTTGATCTCAACTCTATAAAACCTATTCTTTGTAAAAGCTGGGACTTAACATTTCTCTATCACTTCATGTCTCTTTCAAAGAAAGTGTGAAGTGGTACAGTGGAAAGCACATGGTACTTCAGAATCATGTAAACCATTGGCCTTGATAGCTTTGGGAACTGTACAGTAGTTTCTCCACCTCAATCTCTTTGCGCAAAAAGACTTTCCCTACAAGTATCAGGAGACGAACATGTGAGAGATGATGTGCTTAGTGTTAAGCCTAACACCCTAGATTTTAAAGTTAGTTCCCTTTTCTTCCTCTTTTCTAGCATCTCAAAAGAGCAAAAACACTTGACCTCTGAAAAGTCTTTCCCTGCCTCAGAACCTGAATCAGATTTATTTTTTACCTTTCCAAATTGAAATGCTTCGTACAGATAAATGCAAGCAACTTGGTACCAACAAATCGAGTAACCTGTGTGAATGTACCCTTGACAGCATCCCTGATTGCAGTCCACCCTCTTGCATGTGCTGTGGAGAGAGAACAGGGTCTATGATTTTATTTTTTAATCAATCTCCCAAAGTCTGCCATATCCTCACACAAATGTGTGTGCACATACATACAATTCCTGAAAAGACCTACAGACAAAATAAGTACCTACGGGGAGTATAACCAACTGCTCTACCTCAAGAATTAACTAGATTCTTTATTTGTTAAACAGTAGGCCTGATACGAAGTTACAGGTATAGAAATCAGGTAATAACCACATGGTCACTTTAGTTTGTGGTTTTCCATGTGAGGATTGGATGTTCTCTGACTAGTCTAGGCTCCTAGTGGGTATCACTGCATTCAGTAGCCCCATTTGTGGAAGAAACACCGACTAATTCACTTAGTGTGGAGGCTGACACTGGTTGAGCCTCTTGGTAGATAATCTGATGGTACACACCTGTGCTTCACTCAGTGCAGGCGCGTGCAGTGGGTCATACGCGTATGTGTGAAGTCCTTTGGGGTTGTGAGACTAATATTCTAAACAGGCTGATGTGCTGCATTTCTTTATGCACAGAATGCTATTATGAAAGTAGTTTTATGGTTTTAGGAGACAATAAAAATATTGTCTTCTAAACTTTGGTGATGTCTTCTCCCCACCCCAGTTTGCCTTTATGTCCATAGAGACACTCCGAGTTGGTATACATCATTCATTCTCCTGTTTATTTTTATTTAGTTTAAAAAAATTTTTATTAGTATGCATTTGTGATACATAATGAATATATTCATTGTGGAGTATTGGTACATATACAATATTTCACACCTTGATCTTTTTTACTGTTCCTTCCTCTCCACTCCTTCGTATCTCACTGCATTATTCCCAGATCCCCTTCCCATCTCCACAAAGTCTATCTTCCTGTTTCTTATCATCTTTCTTTTATTTTGCTCATTAAATTATTTATACTTTGGGGGTTTTTGGGGGGTGCTGGAGATGGAACTCAGGGCCTTGTGCTAGCTAGGCAAGTGTTCTACCACTTAAGCTAAATTCCCATCCTTTTGGATTTTTCATAGAAGATAAAACATTCTCTTACAGACTGGGAACATTTAGTCTGGTATCTGACACTTGGTTGCTGGTCAGTGACTTTCATGATTGTAAAATTACAAATTTTAAAATCACTTAAAAGTAATTCAGATGATCCTAATCTTGCTATTTTGTACAAATTTCATGGGTAAAAAATTCAAGATTTAAGAAAATTGAATTATATGGCCAGGAATATTTTTCTTAATATTCATTGAAATTCATTCAAATGTAGTCCAATATTTTGAGATATTGAATGGTGATTACACAGGATTTACTTTGTTTTGTCTTTAATTTTCAGAAACAAACACAAAAACAGATGATCCAGGACAAAAAGAGAAAGGTGAGATTGTCAGATAGCGTTTAAAATATACATAAAAGAAAATTCATAACATTCAAGAATAATGTAATGATTTTATGTTACATCATTACATGAAAGAAATTCCTACTGGGTTTATTATTTCTGTGATATTATCAATAAATATGTTTAGTATCCTACCTAAACATAATGAGCTGAGGCTCAGAGGGATTGCTTATAATCCTAGTTTTGACATTGGCTATATGTCTGTCTTTGGGAGACTTATTTAGCTTTTGTGTCTGAGTTTCCTCTTCTATAATACAGAAATAATAGTTCTAGCTTCAGAAGGCTGTATCTACAAAATAATAATTAAATGAGAATAGATGTAAACTTCTTAAAGCAGTGTTTGACACAGGGACAACACTTAGGAAATATTAAATATTATTTATTGTTAATGTGTTGTCTACTATGCTACATATCACAGATTTAAAGATAACCATAACACAGTATCTTTTTCAAGGAAATGAATTGTTGGAAAGACACACACAAAGTTACAGCTATATTGAAAAAATTATCTCTCCCTTCTAAGAGTTTGTTACAAAGCCATCCTAATAAATGTAATGATGGTATCTTACCTCAACTTTTGCGGAGGTTCCTAAGCTTATTCAGAGTGACACTTATATTAAAGATTATACAGATGGTCATAGAAGACAGGTTACCCCTTTGGAAAGTACCAAATGACAAAATTTTTTGATGATTAAGCATACTTACATTTCAGTAATGCCTTTCATTTATAGTAACGAAAGCCACATCTACACTTGAGAAGGTATAACTCATGTCATACAAGACCTTTCTTGGTGTGTGAGTAAATACTTTGTGAATATGTGCAGTTGTTGGCCTCTGGCTATAATTTTATTGCATGAGGCATCTCAGCAATTTCTTTTTTCCCGATGAATAGCTGTTTTTAATTTTTGTTAAAATAATACAAAGATACAGTTTAGCAAGTTGATGTTTATGATGTGAAACAGCCATCTTTACCCTACTACTCCCTGTTCCCAAGTCCCAATCATCAAGTTATATTTTTAAAATAATTTTTAAATTAATTTTATTGGTACACTTTTGATATATATAATGATCACAATCATCATAGGGAATTTGTACCTGTATATGATATATCTTGGTTCTTCTTTTTTTCCCCATCCCCCTGCCCTCCCTTCAAACCCTCATCCCCCTTCTTATTTACAAAAGTTTTGCTTCCATTTTTTTTTCCTTCTAATCTCTTCTTTTTCCTTTTCCCTTCCTTCCCTTTCTCATGCCCCCTCCCTTGTTCTTCTTCCCATTTGAACATTTTTTTCTTACTTCCTAATGTCTGTCATCCATTTTGGTCCTTATTTGCATTTTCAGTTTCTCACATAAGAGAAACAATGCAATATTTAAACATATGTGTCCAATTTATTTCACTTAAAAGTATGGTCTCAGGTGCATCCATTTACCTAAAAATAGTTTAAGATTATCCTTTTTATGGCAGCATAGTATTCCATTGTATAGAAAAACCACATTTCTTTATCCATTTGTCTGTTGGTGGGCATTTAGGCTCTTTCCAAGATTTAGTTGTTACAAATTGTAGTGCTATAAATATGGGTGTGTATATGTCACTGTGGTATGCATGTTGCTTTTAATTCTTCCAGGAAGATACCAAGAAGGGGAATAGCCAAATCAAATGGAACTTCTAGTTTTAGATTTTTGAGGAATCTTCGTACTGATACCCGTATTTCACCAACTTATTTTTAGTTGTTTCTTTCTACTACTTCCCTGTGCATTTCTAAATAACCTGTTAATTCCACGATATTTTTGTTCAGTATTGGAAACTGTTGGTTGGCTTTGTTTTGTAGATGACTCGTGTGACCTGTCATATTCACACAAGCTCTCCGCTGCCGTGTCTCCTCAGCCTTCCAGCACATTCACGACCTAACTGCAGCATAATCAATGATGATGCACATTAAGGGGAAGAGCAAAGCTTGTGGGTACATCCCAGAAGCAGCGGCCATGATGGGGTGGATCACTCTGTCTACTTCCGACTTGCCCTTCGCTTGGCCTGCTGGGTGCCGTGCTGTCTTGCTTTCTCTTCTGCTGTCTTCCCATGGCTTCTGCCCAGGCAGTTTGAGCAGATGCTCCTGTCTTGCTGACGCAAACACTGGAGGCCCAGGACGCAGTCCTTGGAATATATTCTGTCTACACATACATATTGCCTTCATGGTCACATGCGTTCTCATGGCTTTAAATTCCTCTCTCTCCCAAAGTTCCCCGGATCCACCCATAGCCTGGGTCTCTCCAGAATTTCAGACTGGTGTGTCCAGCTGCCTACCTGCCGCCTCCCTAATCACCTCAACTGGGTGTGTAACAGTCACTTCAAACTTCAGTGTAAGCTCATCCTACCCCCTCAAAACTTGCTACTCCTGAACTTTTTCCTGAACTTTTTCTTTCACATGTCATTTGTTAGTAAATCCTATCAGCATTCTCTCCAGGATACAGTGAGAGTCCAGCCCCTCCCTGTCACCTCACCTGTTCCCACCAGGTCCAAGCCATCAGCGTGTCTTGCCTGGATTATTCCAGTAGCCTCCTAATTGGTCTTCTGACTTCCACCTTCGTATCTCTGCCATCTTTCTCAATACAATAGCCATAGTGACTCTTTACAAACCCAACTCTTACCGTGCAGTCCAGATTGCTCCAGCATCTAACCATCTTCCTCACAGTAAAATCAGAGTCCTCTGCAGCAGTATACAAGGCCTCACACAATTCTTCCCTCTTTTTCTTCCATTGGTTTTTCTCTCTAACCTTATGTTCTGTGTCTCTGTCCTTGGCTCCCTTGGCAGCATCTGTACTGGCTTCCATGTCAGGCACACCCAGGACTCAGGGCCTTTGCACTGCCTGCACTCGTCAGGCGAAGCTTTCCCTACAGCTATGCACCTGGCTGACTCTGACCTCACTTAAAATTATACCCTCCTTACACTCCACGTCCTGGGTCCTTGCTTCAGTGTCTCCACTGCACTGTTGTCATTGTATGATACATTTGGTAGTTGAATTCTTCAGTGTGTATTGTCTGAACTCCCCCGGAATGAAGTTTCTATGAGGTCACATTTGTGCTTGATTTGCTCTCCTGGGCCGGGCACCATGCTTCACATACCTCAGGCACTGTGAATATTTACTGGATGAACTTCTATTAATTTTAACTATTACTATCAGATGATATCGAAGGTTTTATACAACCCCAGTAAGAGCCACAACCCAGATGGCCCTCTTAGAATGTGCATCTATGGGAGACCTAAAAGCCAAGTGGGTTATTCTAGAGTAAGGAGCTTGTGCTGCCGCCATTGCTAAAAATTCCGAGCAGTTGGGTGGTCTCTTGTGACTTTATGTGTCTAAGCTCATGGGGCACATGGAATCCTCAAAGCCACACTGTTGAAAGCATAGAATTAACAAGGAAAAGGAAATCTTTATGCTAAAGCTCTTTAATCTTTGATTTCTTCATCTAGAAATGAAGATAATGACTCTTATGCCTCACAGGGTTATGTCATGGCAGTAAGTTAAAGGTGAAAGTAATACCTGTAACTAATAATTGTAATCTACTGCTATTGTGGCTATCCAAATTGAGTCAACTACTATTATTATCCAAATACCTGACTTCAGGTTGTTTTCATTAGTAATTTCATTGGTTGACTTGGAAATCTAACATACTGTGCCAGTTTTCTAATTTAGCTAAGGTAATGACTTGTTAAAAATCCATATGATCATAATTATAAAAGAAAAGCTATCGGTCGCTCTCAAAGTGACACACTTATATTTTAAGAGTAAAGGGCATTTTTTAATGGAATAAGTTTAGCTTTATGAGCCAGTCGTTGATATGATCCACGTTACTGTCTGATCGAGACCTTGGGTCATTTCTTTAGCATGGTTCTGAGGGAGAGACCACTCCCTCCGAGGGGAGGGGTAGACTGAGGCCATGCTCCCGGACCAAAGCCTCTTCCATCCAACTTATCAAGAGCCCAGATTCTACAGAGTAACAGAAAAGGGAGGAAAAGAATAGTCTTTCTCCTTTGTTCATGGTTTCCTGTCCTACATTGCTAAGGGAAATTAACGCTTTTAAGGAAAACCCAGGTTTTCTTAACAGCCCCGTCTTTACCCTCTGGACGTCTTCATGAGTGGGGTTGCATGTCAGATTCAAATCAACCCTACAAGTCATTCCTTATATGTAATTTTAAAAGCTCAGATTCCCATGGCTTGTATTTTATGCTCATCAATAACCTAAGACCAGTTTAGTGGTGCTTGAGAGACTTAGCTACTTTCTTGCCATTCTACCATCCTTAATCCATAACCTCATGTTCCAAAAGGACTGCTCCAGCCCTAGACATTATTAGCCACATCCAGACAAAGGAAGGAGTGTAGTGGAAGGAATAGGCTTCCTGGAAGGCCTAGATTTAACTGACATTTTGTTAATGCTAAAATTCAGTGTTCTAATTCTGAGGAAGGAAATACCGAATATTGAGGGAAAGCAATAGGGACTGTCTTATTCCTTTTGTTAGCATAATAAACTCAGATAACCGTATGTCAGGAGTGTGGCCATTATGATGCTGAAAAGCTCTCCAGGTCATCGGAATATACATATTTTAAAAACTTTGCACTTGTCACTCACAGAAAAAGATAGCAGTTCGTCATCCTCTTAAACGTTTGCATGTCTGCTACATTCCAGGCATTGTTCTAGTCTAGGCAGTGCAGGTGGAAGCAAGGCAGACCAGCATCTCACTTACAGTGGCTGACAACCCAGTTGAGGGGCCAGCAGTGCACAGGGAACTCACATTGCCCTCCGTGCTCCTAGGAAACAGCAGCCTGTGCTGAAGGAAGCAGAGGAGAGGATGGGAGGGAGGCAGGGGCAGGCAGAGGGAGAGAGAGACAAAGGCTGCTAAGGTTTGTGATGCCATCCAGACAGCTGTGCAAAGACCAGAACAGTACTGGGAACCTGTGACATGTGTGCCGCAGCAGGCAGTTTGTATCACTGAACACTCTAAAAGGTTCGCCGTCACTGAACTAGAAGCACTACAGCAAGGAAACATCCTGCATGGTCCTTGGGAGAGAAAGAAGCCTACGAAGCGGGAGCACCCTAAGCAAGCAGAATGTTCATGATAGGCAGTTAGAGAAAGCCAAAGGCCAGACCGTGGCAGGAAGACTGAACATTCTCCAAGCTCATTCACTTCTTGACTGCTTTGCTTCTAAGAGGTCCAAGTGCGTTCTTACCATAGTAGGGACAGAGAGACTGTGGGCATGGCTTGTTGCAGATACAGGAAGGCCCCTGCAAACCCAGCCATTGCACAGTGGTCAGCCAACTTACTGCCCCGCTGACTCTGCTGACCCCATGTCAGCCTTAGCAGCTCATGCCTCACTCTGCACTACACTGTCTACGTTGTGCACAGAGCAGACCTACAGGCCTCTGATCCTAAAAAGCGTGTGGAGCTGGGGTCTCTGGACCTGCAGAAAGAACAGTGCAACAGCTTTACCGGACTGCTTTACCATCCTACCATCATTAAAATTGGCAGTTGAGGTCAGTACAAACTAGCAAATGACTGTCACTAAAGTATTTTATTAAGGGCAAGATGCAGGAATATTCAGAATTAAAAGAAAAGTGAATAAGTGTTACCACTGATTCATTTAAAATATTGGGCTGGGGCTCAGTGATTAGAGTGCTCGCCTCACAAGCACAAGGCCCTGAGTTCAATTCCTAGCACAAAAAAAAAAATTTTTTTTTGATTGAGAAGACTGTCATTTTAGGAGTCCCTTGTATTTTCTACTCGAGTATATTTATGCTGTTAACTGAAAGAGAGTAAGGAAAGGGAGACATTCCATTTTGGAAATACGTTGTAAAAAGAAAAATGAATGTGTTTCAACTGTCAGAATTTAGTTTCATAACAAAAGAAATTGAGATAAAAAGAAATTACTAATTTCTCAGGATGAATTATTACATTGACTAATTTTTGTCTACATTAAATTTTATGAGGAATCACTGATAAGGAAGGAAGACATGATTTTACTTAGACTTAATAATTATATGATTTCTTTTTTCTTTTAGAAAGTCAGATTTAGTTCTTTGGTAGTTATATGACTGGTATAGGGCTTATTCCAAAAAAGGTCCTCATTTGGCAGTACTCAGTTCTTGAACTGAATCAGATTACTTGTTTCCATAAACTTGCTATTTCAGTTTCTCCCCACTGGATGTCATCTTTTACCATGCATACATGTTCTACAGCCACAGAATATGAATGTGAACTACAAAGTAATGCAGTACAAAGACCACTTATTAAATGTCAGATTCAAACAATTGTTTCTGTTCATCTATTTATTCCAGACATATTCGGGACTTATTACTTGCCTGGCATTCTCTTAAGCTCTGAGGCTACAACAGTAAACTGAACAAAGTTCTAGTCCTCATGGTGCATAGGTCAGGTGACCCCTCTCCAGAATGATTAAGGCCAGAAGTGTTTCAGATCTGCAGTAGTTTTTCAGATTTTGGAATATTTGTATATACATAATTAAATATCTTGGGAATAGGACTCAAATCTAAAACATAAAATTTATTTATGTTTCATATATACCTTCTATACATATAGCCTGAAGGTAATTATATATAATATTGTAATAATTTTGTGCACGAAACAAAGTTTCATGGTATGGAGTTTTCCATTTGTGGTATATTGGTGCTTGAAAAGTTTTGGATCTTGCAGCATTTTGAACTTCATATTTTTGAATTATGGGTGCTCAGTCTATACTGTTTTAGTGTATTTGGTGTGGATAGGAAGTTTTTAAAAATTAGAATATAACAAGCAGTGAATAGAGAGAAGGAGTGTAAAACAGAAAAAGAACAGAGAATGACAGCAGGCAGGTGTTGCTGTATCTGGAGCCCTCTTGGACAAGGTTAAGCTGAGACTTGAAGAGGATAGAGAGAGAGCTCTATTCTCCCATTTGGAAGAAGAGAGCCTGGGGGTGGGAGAGCACATTGATAGTCCCCGAAGCAGATGTACCGAGCATGTTTGAGGGTTAGTAAACAGGTGATTGCTGGGGAAGATGTGAGGGGAGAAAGCAGGAATGGTTGAGATCTGAGAGGCTGAAAGTCCAAATCACAAAGGGCTTTTAAGACTACAGTAAGGACTTTTGTGTTTTCTCCAGTGAGATGGGAAGCTATTGGGAGATTGTAAGCAAAATACTGATAGGATCTATCTCATGTTGTCAGTGGCTTATTGTGGCTATTAGGATGCAAGATTAGAAGCAGAGAAACCAATTAGGGGACTACTGCTATACTCCAGATAAGGGAAAATAATGACCCAGATTAGGATAAGGAGGTGGTGAGTAGAAATTGTGTGTGTGTGTGTGTGTGTGTGTGTGTGTGTGTGTGAAAGAGAGATCAAACTGCATTTGTATCGTGAACCTTTCCTAAAATTTTTCTTTGCTTAGACTAATATTCAATATACGACTATATTGTTCATTATACTTAAGAATACTGTATCCTTAAGTAATATATATTGCAGACATCTTTAAAAGGCATTTAAAGGTTTCCTGGTTAGGATATTTATTCTTTAAAAAGTTATAATTAAGGCAACTACACAACACCAGATGGCACTAGAAACAAGTCACATTCATCCTAACAGAAATCATATTTGTAATACAACTTAAAGCAAAGACTAAGACAGCTACATTATGGTCTGTAAATCAGCTTGGTACAACTGGTAACTCATATGGATAGTTCTCAGTTTTCTGTTGTCATAAGACAAATAAAGATAGAGTAAACACAAATAATAATCAAGCCTCATTTTGAAGTTTTCCTATTTAAAAAATACATATCTCCTGTGCAGTTTTTCCTGTAATTCTTAAACTGTGTGTGACATATTTGGACAGAGCAATTCTCCATTGCCCTGAGGATAAAAACTAAACTCCTTGGCGTGGCAGTGAGACATCTCAGGATACAGGTCCTGCTCATCACTTTCCTCTCTTTGAAGCGCTCTTCCTTATCTTTCCACTTCCCTTTCCTCTAGCAAACTCCTGTTCCTTAGAACTGAGCTTAGATATTACCTCTTCTAGGAACTCTTTTGTGATTACACTTGACCAAAGTCACCCTTTTTTGTGCATTCCCAAGATAGCCTGTGCATGCAGACTTTTAGCACATATTTTGAGTTTTTCTTTCATTTCTAAACCAAAAGCTTCCTAAGGACAGAAGCTGTGACCTTGTATTGATCACCCTTGTATTAATCATAGCTGTCAGTGTTCTCCAGAGAAACAAAACTGACAGGATGTGTGTGGGTGTGTGAAGAGAAAATGTGTAGCTATAGACATAGGTATGGGTCCATTGGGATAGAAAGATTTATTTTAAAGGATTGACTCACATGATTCTGGAGGATGTTAGCCCAAAGTCTGCAGGACAGGCTGGCAGGCTGGAGACCCAAAGAAGTACTGATATCACAGCAGGAGTCTAAAGGCCATCTGGAAGCAGAATTCCTTCTTCCTGGCGGTTGGTCCATACTTTTTTGAAGCCTTCATATCATTGGATAAGGCTCGCCCACATTATGCCAAGTACTCCACTGTGCTCAAAATCTACAGATTCAATGTTAATCATGTCTAAAAATACCTTCAGAGCAACAGTGAGACATGTGACCAGATATCTATATATGGTGATTTAGCCAACTTGATACATGAATTAATCATTACAACCTTCTAGTGACATCTAACCATTATGTAGTGAGTGTTGAATAAAAATAATTTTAATAACAAAAAATTAGGTTAATCATTTTTCCTTTAATTGTCTCTTCATCTGATGGGGATAATGTAAGCCTGAGATAGCCTAAACAGTGGACTGGAAAAGTTTATGAACAGAAAAATCAAAGTGTGAATGAACTTTTAATATCTACCATCTACTCACTACATTTACAGTTACTTCCTATGGACTGTCATTAAGTCTTACCCCACAATTCTTGTACATTAGCATTTTTCAGCCATAATTTCTTCAAATATTTTTTCTTCTGTCTTACTTCCCTTACTTGTGGTACTCCAATTACATGTAAATTGGACTACTTGATAATGTCACACTGGACTCTGAATCTTTGTTTTTGAAGTTTTTCTTGTAATTTTCTGTTCTCTTTTTCCCTTTTAGATTGCATAATTTCTATTACTGTATCTTCAAGTCCCTTGGCTCTTTATTCTGTCATTTTTAATCTTTTGTTGGACTCATCATTTTTTAAAATTTTAGCTACTATTCTTTTTGGCTCCAGATTGCCAATTGCCTCTTTCTTATTAGTTTCTATTTCACTACTGAGATTCCATATCTGTTCACTTATTAACAACATGTTTTTCTTTAATTCCGGGTATTTATTTATAATCATTGATTTGGAGTATTTTTCTAATAAAGCCAATTTATGGTGATTGGTATTAGCTACATTTTTTTCCTGTTTGTGAGTCAGAAGATACATGTTTCTTTGCATGCCTAGTAATTTTTAGTTGTGTATATAATATGTTTCAGATACTCTAGAATTTTCTTTGTTTCTGAATAATGTTTGTATCATAAATAATTAACTTGCTTAGACTTAAACTGAAAAATCTGTGTACCCTGCTTAATCTTTTTTGCTTCTAATAACTGTTTTTAAAGTTGAGCTCTCTTGGTGGGAGTGGAATTGTAGTTCCTTGTATATGCAGAGTTTACTAGTCTTTCAAAGATTTGGGCAGAGTGCATACTCAGGACTTGCTTCTGGTATTTCCCCTTGCTTTTTGTATTCACCATCTAAATTTCCATTTGCTTTGCCAATCCCACATTCTGCCTTCCTGCCTCAAGCCAATAAGACTTCTCTGTTATGCTGGCCAAATTGGGTGTGTATTAGGAAATGTACTCGGGTAGTACCCAGGTAACTTTCACCCAAAGTAGTTTTGTGAGGGGTAGATTCCCATAGTAATCAACCACCAGGAAGACCCCAGTAATTCTTCGCTTTTGATATTTATTCTTCTGTGCAATTGAAATAAGGCTTACTTGTGTGACCAGTAGGATCTTAACAGAAATGACAGAGTGTGACTTCCAAGGTTACTTTCTGAAAGACCCTGCAGCTTTTACCTTGCTCTACTTTGGATCACTTGCTCTGGGGGAAACCAGTTAGCATGTCAAATATAAGCAGTCAGATCTGTGTAGCAAAAAACAAAATAGAACAAAATATATCTTATACAACATAATAAATATTTACAAGTGCTGTACGTTGACAAGTTTGTGGTGACCTGTTTTTGCAGTCACATATGGCTAATTCATCCCTCTCAATTTTTTGCCTCCTTTTTCTCCAGGCTCCCTGGGGCTACCCGTAAAGAGAAAAAGTCACTCATCCAGGGATTTGGGCAGAATGTATACTCATATTTTCTATCTCAACTTTTGAGTATCCCTCTTGCTTTCAAAATTTCTCATTTAAATCTCAGCTTATTCTGCTGCTCAGAATTCTATCATCTGCCCCCTTCAGCTGAAAGGCTGTAATTTTCCACTGACTAACTTGGGATATTCAAAGTGCACCCCCATGCAATAAAAAACACAAATTCCCTATTCCCACGTAAAGCAGATGCAGTTTTTGAAAAATAAACTCTTCAACTTTCTGTCTTTAGTCATTTTCCAGTGCCTTCAAATAAGTGTTTTAATATTGGTGACTTCTCATTAATTTAATGGAATGTTAATCCTGATATTCTCCAAATGCTAGAAGAGCTGAACATGGCATAAATTCTTCTGGATCCTCTGGCTGTGAACTACCTACTCATGTATACTTTTGCCGACTTTTCTCTGAACTATTTTTTTTCTTTTTCTTGTTGATTTTATTACTGATACTAGTCCCTTCTTTTTTTATATTGTAAAAGTATTTTCACAATTGTTTCTTTATGTATTAACTTCTTGAATGATGCCTTGCAAGAATACAGTAGTTGGAATAAATGAGTACCCGAATGAATATATGGAAGAATGGCATTCTCTGGTGTGTTAGAGAACTTGAGCCAGGTCCAACAGTGTCTCCTGGCTCTCATGTATTTTTCAATTGCAAAATAAAAAAATATGTACAAAAGTATTGAACAGGTTTGGTTCAGATGGCTTAGTCATGGGAACTTGGTCAAGGTGAAACATAAGGCTTCCTTCAAAGAATTCATTCATTCATTGTATTGAAACAAGAATTATAGCACCTGGGTATCAAGACACCTGTTGCAAAGTTGCATCATTCAGTCCTCGCAGGTCCTTTCCATTGATGCACGTGGTCTGGAGCAAATCATGACTGCTTTGCACCTAATTAGTATATGGTCAGTGTACGTAGGTCTTTGTCTTCTAACTGCTCATTGCAATTGCTTTAACTCACTGTCTTTAGCAGCCCTAAAACGTTAAGTGTTCCTCATTGTTAGTACCCACAGCCTACTTACCTTGTAGCACCAGCTAGTGGTTCAGTAAAGGCTCTGCCACTATCCCATAGTAATTTTCCCATATTATGGAAAAGCAGTGTCTCTATTGCACATTTAAACCGAGCCGGGGAAAAGCTCTGAGAAAACAACCTCCCTCCCATCTTTGCAGCTGTGAAAAGAGGTTATACGATAACCGCAGTTGAAAATTTATTATAGTCATTACATTCAACATCTACAGTACTCTTAGTGGTTCCTAAAATATACTAGCAGTTATTGTCTGATTACTTATACAGATAAGTTAATTATAGGAGATTTCTGACTCTTATACAAGTCTGATTTAGAGAGAGGTTTAATTACAGCAATTTTAATGATTTAAATAAGCTCAGAATATATTACCAGTCTCAGGAAGTATAGTAGAGGTTTTTAGCTGTGTTGAAATACACATTCACTTTGTTTTTATTTTTTATTTCATAATTTTAACCATACTGTAGAATGTGTGGTAATTCAGGACACCTGTTTCCACCAGTGAGTCTTCAAACACACTACAGGACAATAATAGCAATGATTTTAATGATTCTTTGTTATCATTAAAAACCCATTCTAATGCTTCCCATTGAGCACTTTATGTTTTACAAAGCTAATTTGTGCAATGATTGTGACAATGTGAGCAGGAAAGTAAAATAGATTGTGCGTGCATGTCGTGTGTGTGTGTGTGTGTGTGTGTGTGTGTGTGTGTGTGTGTATGTAGTTCTGGGGACTGATCCCAGGGCCTCCCACATGCTAGGCAAGTACTTTACCATTTAGCTACATCCTGAGCCTTAAAATAGGTTTCTTAAGGAAAAAAAAAAGAAATCAGATATTAGTGTATTTTAAAATTATCACTGGCTTTTATTTTAATTGATAGGGAATGTGGCTCTATAAATCATGATAATCCACGTACTATATTTATTAACAGCTTTTCTATTTGTATACTGAGCAAATTAAAGATTAACATACTAACTACATATGTCCAAGCTAAATTTAATTTAAGCTTTTTCAGAAAATATACTATAAAAAGATAGTGCTGTGGGTCCATATGTCCAAGCTTACTTAAAATTAAGCGTTTTCAAAAAACGTGCCATAAGAAGACAGTGCTGTGGGTAGTTGATTACAGCATTTGTTTAAACAAGAGTGTGAGTTAGTTTGAAAAATGTGCTACTGAAAACTACTTTCGTCAGAGCTCTTTAAAGCTCTTCCCACAGCATTTTTTGTTCTTTGGATATGATGGTAGGTTTATTGGCATTTTCAGCAGTAGCTCTTGCCATATATCTATATATTTTACTTAAATATATTTTAATAATTGAAAGTATGAAAGTCCACTCTTATTTGTGGTTTCACTTTCTGTGGTTTCAATTACTTATGATCATCTGCTGTCCAAAACACAGAAACATCCACCATTGGAAGTTCATCAGTGGCCTAGTGCCGTGTCACCACCTGCAAGGTTCTGCCTCTTCATCTCGTCACACAGGCATCCCACCACCTCACATCGTCATGAAGACTAGCACAGTACAGTGAGATATTTTGAGAGAGGGAAGCCACATCTACACTACTTTTATTACAATGTATTGTTAAAATTATTCTCTTTTATTATTGGTTATTATCGTTAACCTTTTACTGTGCCTACTTTATAAATTAAGTATAATCATAAGTTTGTATATAAATAGCACTGAAATGGTTAGAGGCATTGTCATCATGACTCCTTTGAAATCATTCATTTCTAGATATGTTAGCCAACTAAGACAAGCGTATAGCAACTTACGTTATAAACCTTAACCTAATTTGAAATCATAAATATAGTAGTCTGGTTGGTTATGGTAGAATCAGAGAACACTGGGATTTTTGCCTTTAATTTTTTTAAAGAGTCAGCACGTGTGGGTGAGGGAACTAGAAGGAATTCTGACACATTTTCTTTTGCAGGGATTCATTTTTCCTGGGTGAAAGGCTAGGCTGTTTTGCCCCTTTTTGGGAATTCTTCCAACCTTTTGTGTTGTTCTTTCTCAAAAAATAGAGGTGGAAACTGAATAAAGGGATAACAGCTTCTAGCTAAGAAGAGTGATTCACTAGGTTAACCAACATATGGTCTTCTTTATGTGTCATGCTCTGTGGGGTACTGTGTTAGTCAGTTTTTTGTCCTTGTGAGCAAATACCTAACAAAGTTAACTTAGAGGAGGAAAGATTTATTTTGGCTCATGGTTTCAGTCCATGGTGAGCTGGCTTCAGGGCAGAAACATCATGGTTAGAAGGGTGTGGTGGAGGAAAGCGACTCACCTCACAGCAGTTAGAGCAAGTAGCTGTAGAAAGCAAGAGCTGGAGAAAAGTATACCTTCAAAGCCACATTCCCAGTCACCTGCTTCTAATTAGGCTCATCTCCTAACCACAGATTCAACTATAACCACATCAGTGGATTAATCCATTGGAATTAATCCACACTGAATTATTTTTAATGACAGGGATTTTAAATTGATATGGAAAAAACGATCATAGGTATTTTTGCACACAATAAGCTAATCCTTACTCTGCAGAGCAGCACTACTATGGTACTGTAAACACTGATGACTGTAAAACAGGATATATTGGTTAGAGTCTGATTTTAAAACCCTTGATGCTACCACTGTTTGAAAAAATAAATGTAATTCATTTTTTCTAATGTTGTGAATTCTAAACTTTCTTTTTGATTCTTTGCTGCCATTGGCTATAGTTCCTCCTGTTTGTCCAGTTCCTGTTTCATGTAATAAATTTAATAAGCACCTAGTTTTAGGACTGTATATATTATTTATCTACAGCCTTCAGGACTAGTGAGCTACTGTGATTACAATATTAACTTGGTTCAAGTTGTGCAAAAGCACACTTAAAATGAAACTTGTAATAAAGTTGGACATCTATTTATATAGCATGATGCCTTTAATTGATACCCTTACATAAAAGCTAAGATTCGATAAAGCTGAATTTCAGGTAATAACCTTGATTTTTATGCTTCATTGAAATTTGGCTCCTCTCCCTCAAGGATCACTGACTTCTTTGTGCATTTATACCATCATATTGGTAATGTTATTACTAATGTCATTCAGCTAGTCATAGGGTGGAAGGAGCATTAATTGCAAATTATAGCTTCAACATAAAACCAATGAACTTGGGTGAGCTTTTAATTTCCGTGTCTTGTCACTTTGATTCATACTGCATCTCTCTTTTTAACTGCTGCCATGAACCCCATGTGCGTTTCTCTGCAGTATATTTTTTCATGGCATTTTCAGACAGTCAGGAGAGTCAAGCAGTATAGAACCCAGCAGGGTATGTGTTGTTGTGCCATTAATTGCATACCTCTGTGCTTGTGAGGAAGGAGGCCAGAGGCAGATTGTCTTTTACCCCCTGAGAAGTATGATAATAGCTTGACAATGCATTTCCTGGAGTATTTCTCTGTGATTATAAAACACAAGTGAAGAGGCATGTTGGAAAGAAAGGGAAAAATGAAGAATATTGTTAAATTGCCTCTTAGATTAGTAGTATTAACACAGTTGGTTCATTAGCACTAGTGTGATGGAAATACATGATGTTTCTGCTGTTGATCAGGCATCAAGACTGAGTTTTGAATTGGATTTGTTTTGTCTTTAGATTCTAGTGTGTGGCCAAATGTGGTATTTGGAGGTTGAGGCCCTTGTTGACATTACAGCAAATCTGGAGGTACAGACTGTTCGTCATCCTATGTCAGCCTTTAAAGTATCTATCAAGCTTTTTTTCTATCCATGAACATTTTTCCTCCTAGGCATTTAAATTCCTCCTACCAGTCTGAAATTACTTATTCAAAACTAAAAAATTGTTGCAGCATAATAGAAAAGGCCTTTGAACAGACTTTTAGTCTCAGCTCTACCAATTCTTATTTGCTATTTGATTTGAATACTTCTCTTGGCCTCAAAGAGCTTTTCTTTTTCTGTGTGTAATATAGGAAGATAATCTGTTTCTACTCCTGCAGCTTTTTTTGCAGCTCACGTGGCCATTTTGCTTTGTTATTCATGCTATGTTGTATAGATATGAGCATCTATTATCATTACTTCCCTTCCAGTGATTATTTTGCACAAAATGCATGGTATCCCCAAATCTGAGTAAAAGAGAAGAGTAATCTAATTAATACTACTCATTTGTGAATGTTCCTTTTCCAAGAAGCTCTTGATGAACACGATAAATTTCACCCACATCCCAGTGTTCTTAATGTCTTAATTGCAAGAGGAAGACACTAAATCTCTGGAGACATTTTTCTAGAAAGTGTTTGTATATGAAAAGTGAACATATACAAGCTGAACGAGGTGTGAGCATAATTGGGGAGCTATCTGAGGCATACTTATAGTGACGTCTCATTAAAAGTAAGTTTTCTTTCTACCATGGGTGTTAAAGCTTTATGAACACCGAAGTTTGAAAATGTTTAACAAAAAAAACCAAATGCTTATGGGATTTATTATAAGACTCAACAGTGCCATTAATTTCCATGTATGCTTTAAATTGCTAAGGCAAAGTAACGTATTCAGCAAGGAAGCAAGTTCCTGCTTCCTCCCATGAGTCTCCTTGATTGTGCAATTGGTATCTCATTCTTTAATTAAACTTGTCCACAGATAGGATCAGCTAAAGTGTTTACTGTATAAATAATTTTCATTCCCAGTGAGCAAGCTTAAAACCGTGGTAAAAAGACTTTGCCATCTGTTAAAAACCAAAACATGTGGTGTTCTGTTGCATAAAAATAAACTGCACATTATTCATAAAAGATCACAACACATATCATATCTTTAGGGATGACAATAATCTGTGATGTTTTGGAATGTCACTACATTCTCTCTAAGTGACAGTATGTTCAGTACTATATTTTGTTAAGCAACATCATAATCTATAAACATGAAATTAACACATGTATTTTTATTCAAGTGAAATAAATTTTTCTGAATATGATTTCTTGATAAGAAATGACAGTATTTTTACTTTTGATATGTTTAGATTTCATTGCTTCTAAGTTTTATTTTCAAGTCTTTTTTTTTTCTCTCTCTCTGTCCTAAAATTTAACCATTTATTTAAGTTAGGATTTTAACCATTCCTGTCTGCACTGTCATCCTTTTAGACCTGTGACTTCTCTTTGGACCTGTGCGTTATTTCCAAAGGTCTGTGCCACCTCTACTCCTTGTCTTTCTGATTATGTATACTTGCTCCAGGACACACTTCCTGAAACAAAGGTAGCTTATGGTCACTTATTAAAGCCAACAGTAATAACCACATTGTCTAGCAGCAAAATCTTAAGTTCCTCAGAACTTCAAGGAACCCCGTAATTTGTCTCCAAACTACCTGTGTAGCCTTGAGTTCTCACTATCCTTGTCCCAGCACCCTAGGAAACTCCACCAAAGTTTTCACAAATCCCTGAATTTAACCCCTGTCCTATTTCTACCTCTACACTTTCCTTTCTTTGGAATATTTTTCCCCATCTCACACATCCCAAATTAGATCTGTGCTTCAAGACTCACCTCAAATGCCATGTTCTTCCCAAATTCTTTACTGTCGTTCCTGTTAGAAGTGACACCATATTTCTTTGTGTTCCCCAAGCCTTCTACAATTCTTATTTTGTCTGATAATCTTAATTTTTTAATTTTATTTTAATGATACATTTTAGCTGTACATAGTAATAACATTCATCATAGGGGATTTGTACCTGTACATGACATATCTGGTTGCCTCTTTTTTTCCCATTCCCCTCCCCTCACCCCCTCCTCCCTCCCTATTTACAAAAGCTTTGTTTCCATTTTTTCCTTCCATTTCTTATTTCTCTTGTCCCTCTGTTCCTTTCCCCTTCCCTTGTTCCCTTTCCCATGTGGACATTTTCTTCCCTTTCCCAATATAATACATTTTAGTCTTTATATACAAACAGATTAGAAGATGAAGAAACAGGTCCAAACACTCTCAGTTACCCTATCTTTGACAAAGGGGCCAAACAACCTCACTGGAAGAAAGATAGCCTCTTTAACAAATGGTGCTGGAAAAACTGGCTCTCCACATGCCGAAGGTTAAAACTAGACCCATATCTCTCCCCATGCACTAAGCTAAAATCAAAGTGGATCAAAGATCTAAATATTAAAACAGAAACACTAAATCTATTGGAAGATAGAATAGGTCGAACTCTTGATAATCTTTAACTTTTTATTCTAGTCATTAATTTTCTCCCTCACACCACTTTCTAACATGTCAAATATTTGAGATAGTGATCGTATTTGATCCATCTTTGTATTTCCTACAAAACTTATGAGGCTCTAAAAAATATGTGGCAAAATGGAGAGTCTACAATTACCAGATTAACGTAATGGGGAAAATAACTGCTCAGTAAACACTGTAATAGTCTATATTGGGTTTTCCCCTATCTTACATTGGTCTGAATGTTCTGAAATGTTTTTGGCACCCTTCTATTCAGTGATTCTTAGTGAACAACTGAATTTCACAAAATTGTGTGGGAAGTTCTGACTCATTTGTTTCACACAAAACAGTTGTCATCTTTGAACCTTGCTTAGATTCTACTTCAAATTAACAAACTAAAAATATAAATTCTTAAGATAATCATGGAAATGTAAACAGTAACTATCCAATAAAAAATTCAACTATGATATTCAGAATTATTCTTAGTTTTTTAGATGTAATAATATTGTCATGTTTTTATATGTTTATTATAATAGCTTTGAGGTATAATTAGTATACAGTAGACTTCATTTAAGGTATACAATTTGATAAGTTTTGACATGTATAAACCTATGAAACTCTCCATACAATTAAGATAATGACCACATCCAAAGACTCAAGGGTTTCCTTGTCCCTCTCTGTACTCTCTTCTGCACTCTATCAACTTTGCATTTCCACTGCCCCCAGCAAGCACTGTTCTACTTACAGTCTTATGTGTTAGTTTACATTTCTCAGAAGTTTATGTATGTAAGTGCAATTATACATCTTTGTATGCATCTTTTGGTGTGGGATGTGGGTTTCTTTCACTCAGCAATTATTTTGAGATTCATGCATGTTATAGTATGTCATAATAATTTATTCTTTTTTATTGATAATTAATATCCATTTTATTTATATAAATGTTCTTCTTATCCTCTTCATAATGATAGAATTTGTAGTGAAACCACCTAATTTATTTCTAATGTTGGTTATTTGTGTGTAGTTTCTTTTTCCTGATCAGTTTGTGTGCTTTATAAGCTGGATCATCAACTTGACTGGCTTGAGAGCCACATTTCTTATGCCTGAAAACACATTTCTCCTTTGTTTTTGCTAGATATATTTGCTAAGTATAGAATTCTCAGCTGACTTTTCTTCTGTTAGCACTTTAAAAAATGTTCTTGTACTCTTTTTTTCCCTCCTGCTTTTTTCTGACAAGAAATCTGTCATCCTTACTTTTATTTCTGTGTATGTGACATGACTATTCTAGGATCTTTTTTTATTAGTACACATGTTTCAGTACATGAAGTTTACATTAATCTTGAAGAGTAGGTACATGTACATAACAGTTTGTTTCTTTTTTAAAATACCCTTCCCTTTTCCGCCCACCTCCCTCCCTCTGCCTCTAAATCCCTTTTTCTAATTTACATTCTTACTATTCTTGGCTTGCATTTATGACATATATAATATTTACATTCATTGTGGTTATTGGGTTACTGTACATGGCATATTTTAATTCTTACTTCTCCTCCCTCCTCCCCTTGTCCTTGATCTCCTGGACCAGTTCCCATTTGCAAGAGATCTATTCCTTTGATTCCTTCTGCCCATCGTTTATTTTGCTCTTCTTTTGTACTTTGCCGTACTCAAATAAGAGATACTGTATGGTACTTAGGCTTGTGTGTCTGATTTTTTTTCTCAACATTATATTTTCCAGGTCCATCTATTTTCTTGCAAATATCTCAAATTTATCCTTCTTTATAACTGAATAGTATTTCATTATATGTAGATGCCACATTTTCCATTGGTGGGTATACAGGCTGCTTCCAGGACTTAGCTATTATGAATTGTGCTGCTATAAACAGTGGTATTCATGTATTGCTGTAATATGATGTCTTTTTTTTATCACTGATTTTAAGAAACTTGATTTTTATCTCTAAGAGGTTATTGACCTTATTCTCTTGTAGAGTTTCTTTTAAATTAGTAGTCCCCAACCTTTTTGGTGCCAGGGACTGTTTTTGTGGAAGACAGTTTTTCCACAGACCAAGAGGAGAGTTGGTTTCAGGATGATTCCAGTGTGTTACATTTATTGTCCACTTTATTTCTACTATTATTACTTTGTAGTATATAATGAAATAATTTATAACTCACCTTAATGTAGAATCAGTGGGAGACCTGAGCTTGTTTTCCTGAAACTACATAGTCCTATCTGGTGGTGATGGGAGACAATGACATCAAAAGTATGTTGCTTATGTCCAGTTTAATTTATAATCTCATTTTGGTTACTGTCACTGCAGAAACCCTGCTTCACAAAGATAGGCTGTTGAAAATGGAAGCAGGCTTTTCATTCCTTTTGTAGCAATCTCAGGATATTTTGCCTTGACTTTAATCCAGAACATACAGAGATTTGATATTGTCTCAAACATATTTTTAAAGCCACATTTCAAGTAGTTGATCCTCTTCTAATATGGCCAAAGTTTATTCACCTGGCTTACTCACAAATGGGTCGTGAATCCATTCTTTCCAAGTTCAAGGGTGTTTTGTGGTTGGGAAATAATACTTGAGCTCTTTTGAGAAGATGAGGTACGTGATCATGTACCAGCTGAGAGAAAGAAGGCCCGGCTCAGTCTTGTATAAAATCTCTGCTAATGTAGAAAACATGCCAGAATTTCCAATGTCACACTTCCCCCATAATTCCAGTTTGACTTTGAATACAGCCACTTTATCTGTTGACTTGAACATAGTTGTCATTCTCTCCTGAAGTGACAGTTTGAGTTCATTGTGCAGGCTGAATGTGTTACATGAGTATGCATGTTTTGCAGCGCATTCTGTGTCAGTGAAATGAGCTGTCAGTGGTGACTATCTTTGTAAAAGAAATCTCCGGAGCAGCTCTCATAATTCAAAAACTGCTCAGTGATCTACCTTTAGAAAGTCATTTCACTTCTTCATATAAGAGAAGACATGTGGATTCTGCATCCATCTCCTTCCAGAACTACATGAACAGACATAAATTAAGGGTGTAAGCTTTAATATGGTTGATAATTTTAATCACATCCTACAAAACATTGTTAAGTGCTGGTGACACTTTTTGGTTAATCTGCATCACTGTGTGGATGACATAATACATAGACTCACATTCAAAAGTGACCTCCTTGACCCTAGTAGTGGAAACAGAAAGCCATCTAGTCATGGCAGCCACTCTGACCACATATATGCTGACACAAAATGATAATTCAGTTTTCCTGATATGTGATCTTTCAAAGGCTTGAATAGTTCTGCAACTGTTAGTTGGTAACAAAAGTGCATACGACATATCATCATGCATCGCCTCCTGAAGAATGTATCACACAAAAGCAAGCCCTGGTCTTTGTTGTCAACTTGCTATATTCTCTGCTATTTCATCAGTTCATCTAGCCATGGTGCTAGCCAAAAGAGGAACACTTGCCATCTTTTGAACTGTGTCTTATAAAAGTTCACAATAGATGTTCTAAGCAGCAGCAGGATTAACTCATCACAAATAGTGAAAGGTTTCTTAGCTTTTGCAATGCAGTTAGCCACTAACAGTGATGCTCTCCATGAAGAAGTATTTGATGCTGTAGTAGCCTTCAATACTTGCTTCTGTTCTTCATGTTCATGTTTTCTTTAAAAAAAAAAAAAAACAAAGCTCCAGAGGCTTGTATTTTAAGACAAGGTACTTGGTCTCCATATGGCAAAGCAGTTTTGAAGGTTTCATGACTTCTTTGGATAGCTTGTTCTCACATATTATATAAAGTGGGCTTTGTGAATCGGAACCACCTACTAAGATGAACCTGTAATTTAAGTAGGATTCTCTCTTAAGTAGTATTTTCTTTTAAATGCAGCTTTTTTTTGTTGGAAGTCATAGAGACTTCTGCTGTCTCATCATTAGATCTTCCTTTTCAAAGAAACTCTCCAGTGATATCTCTTTTTATTCATTTTGTCTAGGATTAGCTTACGGTCTACAAGTGTAGATTGTGGGAAAGAGGTGCCAACTGAAGTGGTAAAATAATGGTTGGGCCACACATAGATATTAAAATAAGCTCTGGATTCTGACTAAAAGCCTACCACCAGAAACAGCTGTACAATTGAAGCGTATCAATTCACTTGCCACTATAAAACCTGCCATCAGATGCAACCTAATTGCCATTTGCCACTCACTGGTATGGTTGATATGAGTCTGCAAGCAAGTGATTCATCATGGTCTCTATGCAGTCAAACCTTTCTGCTAATGTTGATTTGTATTTGTAGCTACTCTTCAACACTGGCATCACTGCCTCTACTCCACCTCAGGTCATCAGGCATCAGATTCTCATAAGGAGCATACAACCCAAATGCCTCATGTGCACATTCCACAGCCGGGTTTGCACTTCTGTGAAAATCTAATGCTGCTGCTGATTTGACAGGGGATAGAGCTCAGATGGTAATGGAAGAAGCAGCAGGGAGCAACTGTAAATGCAAGTGAAGGTTTGATTGCTCCCCTACCACTCACATCCTGCTGTGCATCCCAGTTCCCTACAGGCCACACATGGTACTGCTCCATGGCCCAGTGGATAGGGACCCCTGTTGTAAAGTATTGTTTCATATGGAAATATTCAGAAGTTTGATTTTATTTTTAGATCCCAACCTTACTATTTGAAGGTACCATTCCCTTCTTCTGTATTGTTATTTTTCTATGTGTCTACTGCAGAAAATAAATGGCTTGGTTTTTCTATTATCAAATTACAGGTTTATGTTGTCTGATACTGATTCATAATTATATTGATCTTTGAGAAACCCACCATTTAAACTTAGATTTTCTCTCTATATTAAAATATCGGAAATGGCTTATCTGTCACTTTATCATCCTGCTGTTGCTCAAATAAACTCTGTTATTTCTCACTCCCTGGAGACTGAGATCTTTGTGGTTGGGTGGTTCACTAAAAGTTTCTGGTCATTCAATCATGTCTACCAACACTCCTGTAAACCAACCTCAGTAATTTCTGTAGCAGTAGACCTTCCTTCTCATAGTACAGGGAGAAACTCTAATGGATTGCTCTCACTATAATGATCAAATTGAGTTAGATGACATCGAGGATGATAACTAAAACACATGCATCCCATGCAGTTTCTATTTTAAGAGCTATAATAATGAGAGACACTTAATATCAGTGCTGACAAACATTGACCAAACACACAGAACCTGCTGACATCTGAACAAATAAATGAAAAATAAGATAGTCTCTGAAACTAATAAATTGGAATTATTTAAATACCTAAATTAAAAAAAATTTTTGAGACAGGGTCTCACTAAGCAGTTCAGGCTGGCCTTGAACTCACTATATAGCCCAGGCTGACCTTGACCTCACAGCAGTCCTCCTGCCTCATCCTCCTAAGTGCTGGGTTTATAGGTATGCACCACTGCGCTTGACTAAATACCTAAATAATTTATTCATATAATACAGTCTGTCCTTAATGTATCTGAGATGTGGCACAGCAGAGGCCTGTAGCTATTTTATTTCTTACTGGGGCTTGAGAGCATCTGTCTTGCTGGAGGTTCCTGTGCAGATACTGGTGCACAATTGAGCTTGGAAATTGTTTTATTTGACATTATGGGAAATCAGCATTTTAAAGAAACATATTTAAAGAGGATTTTAAATACTTTTAAGTACCATTTAATCGAAATTAAGTAAAATGTGGTAGGTACTTTTCTAAAATTCTTTTAGTGTATTCCTGCCTTTTAAAAATGTATGCTGTACATAATTTAACTTAGATTTAGAGACTAAAAGGCTCATTTCAATGAACAATAATTATCGTATTGAGGGCTGTTAACTGAGTAGTCCTGTTTACCCCTGTGCATTTTACACATAGCTCAGTGCTACTTGAGCTGGGATTCTCTCTGGTGGTTTTTCTGTTTCTCTTTCAAGATGTTAACTTGTGTCTGTTGCTGAGTCCATACTTGATCGAGCAACCCTCACTCTGTGTTTTATTCTTTATTTTTTGGTTCTGAGGATTGAACTTCTTTCATACTAAGACTGTCTTTCATGCTAAGCATGTGCTCTACCACAGACCTACACCCTCATCCCTCGTTTTTTAATTTGTTACTTGTCGTAAGTCAAGTGTTAGAGAAACAGAAGATCAAGATTCTCAGATTTGCACATGAAGGAAAACTTAGGGGAGGTGGCTATTGTCTCATGGCACTGTGTGCGTGGACATGACATCCGTGGTGTTTAAGTAGCTGGTGGTAGACTGTGGACTGCTTTGGCACTGAAGGGGTTTCTGTTGTGTATAAAAAACACATCACTTAGCCCCTCCAAAATTTCTAATTTAACATATGGGGTCACATCTGTTAAAGGATTATTACTCTGGAAGGGGAGTGATGTATAATTTATTAAAATAACCCTATGGGGAGACAGCCAACTCCATTTAATAAACTGAACTACTTGCTGGCTCCCTGGAATGCTCCCAGCTGAATCTCACATTATTTCAATTGCGGGGGCAGATGAAAACAATTGCCCTTTATATAATGTTTATGTGTTGTAAGAGCTAGCATCTCTCAGCTGAAAAATATTTATGTTAACTGTTCAGTTTAAGCTTTGAATATTGAACTCCTGCTGGTATGTAGTTGATGTTTAATTCCAAGGAGAACAAAAGTCCATTATTCCTCAGCCATAGGAGGCAGGGAAGGGTGCACCTTTCTCTCCTCCCACCAGTCTGCAGCAGAAGCTGACAGGTAAGAGCATCCCCCTAGAATGGCTCCCAATCACCTCTTATCCTGGTAATACCCAGGAAGTAGGTAGCTTTAGAAAAAACGCCTCAGAAGGGGTTGTTTTTGTATCACACACATTAATTCTCTTTTCTCATGTTGCGATAATACAAACAAAGGTTCCTGCCATAAGCATTTCCCTGGCCGTCTGCTGATTGGGTTTCTCAGCAGCAGATAACATGACTGTCTCTCAGTGTAACAGCACATTTCTTTCAGACCCCAGTGTGAGGCATAACGGTAGGAAAGGCCTTGCACAATTCCCAGCCTTAAATGAAAGAGAAAAGAACTGAGGGCCCCTACCCACGCCCCCTGCCTGTGTCCTGCAGGAATGCTGGCAGATGCAGGCTTGTTTGTCCTGTCTGCAGCAGAGAGAATTTCATCACCAATCCTAATACAGGACTCCTGGAGGTTTTTGTCCATTTCTACAACTTTTTATCATTTGCTTTAATTGATACAAATTATTGTTAGACACATTTAGAGTATAGCTTTTTTTCTTATATTACAGTGCATCAGTGAGTTAAAAGCAAATTTAACTTCCAGTTTTAATATGAGAAGATTAAAATATGAAATGGAATTTGTCTTTGGTTAACTGTTAACTACTATGAATAATACTGCAGTAAAGATGCTTTGCAAAAAAGCTTCAGCATGCTTTTAGCATAGAGTATGTTTTTATTCAATGTCTTATTTTGTCCTTACATTTCCTTACAAAAAATAATTTTTCCTTTAGATTATTTTTCATCAAGTTCTACCTTTGGATAACTACTATAACAAAAATAAGTCTTTCATATTTTGAGTGTTCCTGTTTGAAAACTTGTAGAGGTTGAATACTCCTTATGTGAAGTGCTTGGGACTAGCAGTTTATGGATTTCAGATTTTTTTTATTTTGGAATATTTCTAAAGGCATTATAAGATATCTTGAGGATGAGACCCAAGTCTAGATATGAAGTTCATTTATGTTTTATAGATTTGTTATGCATAACTTGAAGGTATTGTTACACAATATTAAAATGATTTTATGCATAAAACAAAATTGGTGTACATTGAATGATCAGACTTACGACATCACATGGTGTTCAAAACGTTTTAGATTGAGGAGCATTTCAGATTTTGGATTTTTGTATAGGAATGCTCAACATATAACAGAGTTTGAGGAACAAAGGAAGAATGGTATGGCTCCTTAGCTCTTTGGTCCTTTTCTGACTCAGGAAATACAAATTGGATGCATATATAGCATGGTAAAGTGATTAGCTGCCCCAAATCCCCGAAGGATGTTATGGTTTATTTCTCGATGATTCCCTGAAGCCTCATGCTTTTGAGAGGTGATGGATTGTGAGGACATTGTAGCTGGCTTGCTGTGGGGAGGTGGAGCCTGGTCAGGGGAGGCAGGCCGCAGGGCCTGGCCAGGAAGGGCGTGTGTCCCTGCCCAGCACCTCTCCTCGTGCTCTGCTTCCTGGCCGCCTTAAGACGAGCAGCTGTCCTCGGCAGACCCTTCTCCATTCCCTCTGCAGTGCTCTTTCGTGTTGGAACCTACTGACCCTGGACTGTAATGTGAGCCAGAAGAAGCCTCTCCTCCCTGAAGTTGGGGGTGTCAGGTGTTGTTCTCAATAGCAAGAAAAGTGACTAAGCCACAGCGTAGTGTTTGACCATAGAGCGCATCTGACATCTTTAAAAAGATTCCTCAAACATTCACTAGGAAGGTAGGTCCTCCATATTTCCCATTTAATTAAAGAGCAAAGATTTGAAGCAAATAAAAGAAGTTACTATAGATAGACGTCAAACCTAACTTGGTGCAATGCTTTATGTTCCATGATTATCCTTTAGGGTGGATGAAGGGAGTCATACATTATCCCCATTTCATTGTTGGAAACACAGAGGCTCAGCAAGGATTAGCAAGTCAGCCTAGAAGCAGCAGCACTACAGGCTGGCATCCAGACACAATGATTTTTCTACCAAACCATGGTGTATCAGTATAATGTATAAATACAAGGTGTTTGAGGCACAAAATGAAAGAAAATTACTATGGTTATTTAACTACCTTTATCCTTAGAGACAAGTAATACAAAGTTCAACTACTTTCTTTACACAACATAATACTAATACTTAATTCCACTGTCATCACACTCAAAGCCCTTAAGAGTTTCTTAGTTTCTTAACGTCTGGGCCAGATGCCAGAGAGGAGCACAGTGGTAAACAGCATTGACTTCACAGTCTACTGGGGACGACCCCAAGCTCCGGCTTGGCTCCTCCTGTTTAGCGTGTTTGCAGCCTGGGTGAGTCGCTCATGTCTACTAGAGTAAGTGCTCAATAAACATCCACTAATGATTATCAACAAAGAATTTGCCAAGTTCTGTGACATGTACCTATAATCCCAGCTACTCGGGAAACTTAGGATCACTTCGGCCTAGTAGTTGAAGGCCAGCCTGAGCAACATAACAAGATCCCATTTCCAAAACAAAACGATCAAAATACATTATATGCATATATGAAAATGTCACAGTGAAACTTGTTATTTTGTACAATTAGTATTTTTGTCTTTCCCTCTCCCACTGCCCCCCCAATATTATTCATTGAACTCTTAGATTGGGATTTCTTTTAAATAAAGCTGCTTGATTCATCGTCTGTCTTGGTTGCTTATAATTTTCCGATGTTTTTAGGCAGTTTGATATGCCTAAAATACATATCGACATAGCCATCTCCATCTATAATTTGTTTATTCATTTATGCCTGCATACATCTGTGCCTTCAGAGGCATTGCTTGAACATTTCCTATAGGATGAGCCACATGCCAAATCCTGGATATAAATTATTAGTGAGACAGAGTTCTTTCTTACAGAAATGAGTGATCCAGCAAGGAGTGGAGGTGGCGAAATGAGAGGGAGAACATAAGTGCATTCAACCAACTTAAACACAATCTAAAGAGTTTGCTGCTTCAAAAAATGAAATGTTACCTGAGCACAGAAAAGATGTTTCTATTTGCTGGAAGATTTTGTAGATCATTTGATAGAGAGAATGGCACTGAAACAAGGTTTTGAAAGTTAAAACAGAGGACTGTCTGGTAGAAATAATGGGGAGGGTTCCCCAGGCAGAGAAAACATCATGAGGAAAAAAAATCAAATAAGTTTCAGAATTCATGCCATATTTGAGAGGTTGTGTAAAGGAAATGTATGCTGTACAGCAAAGTAGCAGGAGATGAAAGTGGAGACCAGGGGCCAATTTCTAAAAGGCAGAAAATCTGGTTCAAGGAAATGTAACTGCAATGAAACTCCATATGCACATTATCTCCCTTGGGTAAGTGTAGCATTTCAGGTGGGGTTGATGGGAGAAATTTGCATGTGCGTGCGCATGCACGCCCACACACACACACACACACACACAGAGATTATGTACTTAATTAGCCATATAAAATTGTATCAAAATGGCAGCCCAGGACAGGAACAAATACTGTGGCCCTTTGCGTGGCTTCCCTTAGCATGATCAGAACATACAGTGAATGTTTAAATTTTAAAGAATTTTGTTACATTAAGATATATTGCCATTTATCCCCCTGGTTTAAACATCCGTACCCCATCATTCTTGCCACTTTTTGAAGTAGTTCTGAAAGTCCTCTTTCATGAGCGTTTTTAGCTGCACTGTTGTGGCTGCCTCGATGTCCTAGATTTATTGAAAACTTTTACCTTTCATGGTCATTTTGACTTTGGAAAAGAGCCAGAAGTTGCACAAGCCAGATAAGGGTACACTATAATGTTTGTATTTGGCAGCAATCACTGTAAACATTTTGAATTGATTCAGGACCTCGAGGCAGCCACAAAAAGAGTATGAAAGAAGACATCCAGAAGTGCTTCAGGAAGTGGCAAGAACAATGGGAAAAGTGTGTTTGTTGTGAAGGTGTTTTAAGAGGGATTAATGGCAATATGTCTTCTACTATAATTTTTTTTATTTTAATGTTCATCCTATTTTTAATCACACTTCATAGAGTCTTATGTCTGGGAAGCAGTGGGGAGCCACAGTTGCCCCCCTTTGTCTTGCATGTTTTGAAAGCCCAATTCTTTTTTTTGAACTGTTCTTTCATAATCTGTGTAGATCCTCTCTGAAAACATATTGTCTTCATAGAGCATGTGCTCTGGACTCTTCTGGCTCTTGAAACAGGCTCAGCATCAAGAGGTCCCACCTCACCTGTGGGCGGAAAGCAAGTGTGTGTCTGGGTGCCCTGAGCTGCATCTACACCTTCATCTTCCAAGATTCTGGAAAGCTCAGATTCCCTTAATTGGTTCGTATTTAGAGAGCAGCAAATCCTAGCATTCAAGCAGGAGGAGGTTTTTAGCCTTTCACTTGTGAGAAAAATAATGATAAAGGTATGAATTACTGATTGAGACTGAATTTAAAAATGAATACTTTTTCTTCTGTCAAAAATGCTACCTCTACCTGGGTATGCTTAAGTTTTCAGTTTCCCAGGAAGAGTCTGTCTCTCCCTCCTGCATAGATTAGTGCGACTCCTAATCCATCATTATAATTATACATTGATCAAGTGTAATTTGAAATTTTAAAATCTGAAATGCTCCAAGATCCAAAATTTTTGACTTCTGACATTATTCTATAAATGGAAAATTCCACACCTGATCTCATGCAGTGGATGCATTCTAAACACCAATGCACTAAAAATATTGTATGCAATTACCTTCAGGTGAATATATGTATACAAGTGAATATAAATATTACTCATAAATGAATTTCATGTTTCAACTTTGGCCCCATCTCCAAGATGATTTATTTTGCACATGCATATATCCAAAAACATTTCTGATCCCAAGCATTTTGGATTCCTAATATTCAACCTGCACTCTCTTTTCTCTAAATTTAACAATCCACTTATCTTGTTGTCCCCGAAAAAGACACTTATCCAAACTGTGGTTTGGATAAGTGCTCCCAAAGATGCATGTGTTGATTGATTTGTCCCCAGCTGGTGGCACTATTGGAAGGTGTTGGGATCTTTGAGACATGTGGCCTAGTGGAAGGAAATAAAATAACTGAGGGTGTGCCCTTGAAGGAGATATTGGGATGCTGGCTTTCTCGTTGTGGTTCGTATCTGAATGTCCTCCACAAAGCTTCATGTGTTCAAAGGTGGGACCTTTGAAGGGTGCTTGAATCATGAGGGCCCTTATGTGAATTTGACACTAGGAGGTGGGGTCTGACTGGAAGAAGCAGGTCACTGAGGACATTGCCTGCAAGGGTGTATTTCCCTCCCTGGCTCCTGCCTTCTCTCTCCGCTTCCTGACCCCATGACATGAGCAGCTGCCCTCCCAGGCAGGCCCTGCCTTCCACCATGCTGCTTCTGCCTTGAAACCTCTGAAATCCATGAGCCAAAATAAACTTGTCCTCCCTTAAGTTATGGGTGTCAGGTATTGAGTCCCAGCAACAGGAAAGTGACTAAGAGAACTCCTTCTGTTTTTGCTTCCTGGCTGCCACAAAGTGAGCAGCTTCCTCTGCAGTGTGCTCCTGCTATGATGTGTTGCTTAACCACAGGCCAAGAGCAAATAAACCAGCTGACGGTGTACTAAAACATCTCAAACTGTGGGCCACTTAAACCAGTCCTCCTTTAAGGTTGTCTCTAGTACTTTGTCACAAAATACTGATTATCTCTAATATTTTGTCACAAAGAGCATAGGTACCTTGAGAAAGTTCCTCTTGAATTCCCAGCACCTAGCAAAATGTTTATAAGTCAGGGACATTGTAGAATATAACTGAGTGAATGAATGGGACTTTGAACAAGGTTGATTCCATTCCAACTGCCTGGAGCTCTGTCCAGTGTGTGCAGAATCATGTGCTGAGGAATGCCCGATGTTTGATGTTTAGTGGGGTCCAGGAGTAGGTTACTTGAGGGGCGGAGTGACTAGAAAGGAAATGGCAGTCAGGAATAAAACAGGTAGTTGGTAGATCTGAGAAATACATAGATGTCATTAAGGACCTAAGTAGGTGTAGAATGGCATGCTGTGTGTGTGTGCAGGGAGGAGTCTCTTAAGTATATTTGAATTTAAATTTTACCTCCCACTAGGTTGGGAGGCATGCTCAAAACTGGTTTTAATCTTATTTTTAACAATTGTTATGTTTTATGCCCCAGTGTTTCGTTCTGTTATCCCTACAGTAACATCTTCATTGAGAATCACAGGGCTTGACTTTCCCTTACAAGTTTTTTTGTTGTGTTTTGTTTTGTTTACTAAATGTCCTATTTATAAAGATGGAATTTACATATAGTAAAATATACCTTTTGTAATATGCAAGGACATCTAAATGTAATTTACTAATCACAACTAACATAGAGCTTTATGATCCCTAAAATCCTCTTATGCCCTTTGTGGTCAAGCTTGTCTCCACCCCAGCCTCTGGAGTCATTTATGTATTTTCTACCCATGAAGTTTTTTCCTTTTGCAAAATAGTGTACAAATGGAATCAGTCATCAGTCTTTTGAATTAGGCCTCCATCTCTTAATATATCCATTTGAAATCTGTCCACATGGTTGCATATATTAGTATTGTTGCTGAATATTATTCCATTATGTAGCTAAGCTAAATATTATTCTTTCATTCACCAGTCAGTGGATATTGAGTTTTCTCTTCTTGACTGTTAAAAAAAATGCCTTAGTGAGCATCTGTACACAAGTATTTGTTTATATTTTCACAATGTATATTGCCAACTCTCTTAGGTAGGGACTAGAAGCAGGACTGCTTGAATGACATTAGTTTTTGCTTTGCTTGTTTGGGGGATCTGTGAGTATATTTAAGCAGTCATAGTGACATGGACAGATGGTGTTTCAGAGAGATCCTTGGAATACTGTGGGACATGGAGAGAGACAGGAGGTTAGGAAATTGTTGATTTTCAGTCTGTTTTGTTTCAGAAATTGCTATCTTCTGCTGTCTTGCATGGAACAGATAAAAGACATGGAGTGGCATGAAGATTCTGTGTCTTTTAATGGTGCTCAGTTTCTCCCACACACCGTAGTGTGTAAATATCTTTTTCCATGGGCTCAATGGTAATAAAAAGGGTCAACATTAATTTTGCAATCTAAGTATGCATCAATGCCTTTGTCATGCCTTCCACTACTCTTGTTTTTTGTGGGTTTTTTTTTTCCCCTGCTTTTAATATTTCAAGCATGACATAGTGAGGGAAGTGAGGATTTGAAATACAACCAGTCCTTTTTCTTTCTCACTCTGTGCTTTTGGAAAAGAGTGAAACTCTTGTAATGGTGTTCCCAGATAGGAGTTCTGGGGGGCTTCTTTCCTGGTGCTTGGTGTCCTGAACAAAGAACTGGACAAGACACACAGGAAAGGCAGTGGGGACATAGATTTATTGAAGACAGAAAAAAGAAGTACTTTCTATAGGGTGTGAATGGGCCAGTTGATGAAGGCTTACAGAGACCCTGAGGATAAAGGGAAAGGGGGCTTTAGTATCCAAAATACTTGGGTTGGTCCCTAAGCATTGGGATAATTGTCCTATCAAAAACTCACTTGACCTCGTACCAGATATAAACTGTCCTATCGGAAATCTTGCTTGGCCTCTCACCAGATGTAAATGAAGCATCAGGAACAGTGTCTTTCGATTTGTCATATCTATTTGTAACCAAAGCAGCAAGAATAACATCTTCTGATCAGTCCTGTGAACAGAGCCAGATTCAGATGATGGGTTAGGAGTAGTGCTTTCTGATTGGTCCCATGAATAGTGCTTAGAAACCATAAGCCTGAGCTGTAAGATTAGGAATCAGTTTGGGTCCCATATTCTGCACATGGCTTCTCTTTTTAGGAAACATCTCACTCAGTCAGTTAGCCATCAATTTTTATGACTTCTGACACATTCCAGCAGGTTGGTTGTCTGGTTTGCCCCAACCGTACTCTCCTACCTTAATGGCAATGATGGGGGGATATATATATACATATATATCTCGTAGACAGTTTCCTCCTAAAGCATTTTGAAAAATCCAAATTCAACAAAATTAATAATCCTTTCAAGTACCTTATAAGTCAACTTTAAAAAATGGTTTGCGTGATTTAAATCAACTGAAAATTAGAGGTACAGGCAATTAAACAGATCCTAAGAGATCCACCCCGGGGCACTCACTTGTAGATGAAAAACACTGAAGCCAGATAGCTTAAGAGAGCTCACCAAAGTCAAGCTATAACCGCAGGACTCACTCTTGTTTCTGCAGCTTGACCCAGGACAAGAAGGAAGCAGTGTGCTGGGCTGGGGGTGCGGTGTTCGCTTGTTTGTTTTCAATAATAGGGATAAACTGCTTTCAGGATTTTTATACAGTTAAAAATAAAAATAGTCATAATAATATAAAATTTGAATTTTAAAGAGAGGAGCAATAGTTAGAAGCTACTAAATATGTAGATGAAAAATGAGACAGTAATTTCTTCTTAACAGGTGTCAGGAGATTTTAATATCTTGTCTATTTTTGTGCTGTTATGGAAATATTGTGATAGTAAGGTATAGTGTGGCTCCTTAACAAGCATTTTATTTTACTACTGACTGTCCTGGATGTCCTAAACTACCAATTTTTTTTTTCTTTTAAGTGAATCTCATGTTAACTTGAACTTGATAACACAGAAGACTGGTTGGGGGAAAGTATGATGCCAGCAGTAAAACCCTCTTGTCAGGTGTATGCCAGGCTTCCCAGGAGGTCCTACTGTCATTCTGCTGACAGTTCTTCTGCCAGCACACAGCAAGCAACTGGGAGACATAAGTCAGTGCTGGGATGACAAGACGCAAGCTCCACCCCCAAAAATCCACCTCTCTGTCAAAGTAGATTCACTTTCCACATCAGCACATATGCTCACATGTAATAACATGTGATCGAAAAGCCCTTTATTCATTGATTTTCCAGTCTCTGCTTTAGACATAGAGCATTCAACCATTGAGAGCCTGGAGACTCAGGGAGGGGAGAAGAGCAAGGTAGCATAAACAAAACAGAAGATCAGAGAATTATTTAAAATGCTAAGTAATGAAATAAATGGTGACCGAAGTGTTGGCTTTTATTACTGACGAGAGTTGACTGAAGGGTAGATCTTGGATAATAAGGAACAACAGGGTAGCGTAGGAGAGCCCTAGTTGTCCGGTAAGGATGCAGTAGGCATGCGCACTTCTGACCCTGAGTGCGTGTATCTCACTAGAGCGGATGCTCTTTTTCGAAGCCTTCTACCCAGATCAGTGTGCATGCTCTTGGGAAACAATGAAGGAGTCGTTGCTTACAGACCTATCAGTTAGTTAAGTCATATCACCTCTCGTGGGGAGAAGCCAGAGGCTGTTTTAAGAAAACCTTTGCCAAGAATGAAAAAGTTTGTCTTCCTGCCCTCCCATGAGGGCGAGAAAGGGGAGGTTTCTAGGCACCCTTTTGGAACCTCAGTGGTGTCATCTATGAAGTTAAATTCTCTGTGTTCTAGCAGTTGACAGAATGAGAGGCAATATGAGGAAAGCACCCGGCATGGTGACTGATGGGAGTGAGTGTTACAAAAAAGTAGCAATCCAGCCAGGAGTGGTGGTGCATGCCTGTCATTTTAGCATGCTGGGAGGCTGACACAGGAGAATCAGAAGGTTGAGCCCAGGCCGGACAACTTAGCAAGCTAGTGAGACCTGTCTCAAAAAATAAAAAAGGGGTTATGGTGTAGGTCAGTGCAAAAGCTCTAGGTTCAATCTCCAGTACCAAAACAAAAACAAAAAAAGGAGGAGAAAGGAGTGGAGGAGGAGAAACTACATGACAGAGACTTGAAGCAAATGCTGATGGGGACTTATTAGAGAGCTAGAGAGTAAGGAGACATTCAGAAGACACATTCATAAGGCAGTGTGCAAGTGTGAGTGTTGGGAGAGGATAACTTTAGGAAACAGAGCCCCTCTTCCTTTCTGCAATAGGATAGGGTAGAAATTACTCTATCATAGATTTAATGTCAGAAAATTGAAGAAGTCTGCTTTGAATTGTGCTCATTTCTGTGTTGCTTCTGTTCAACACTATTCCTTGCCATGAGTCCCTTTTTCTATCTGGAACCTTATGCTCTGGGGACACTCTGCTCCTGTCCACTCCACAGGCGCTGCCAAGGGTGCACCAGCAGGACCTGCCTTTCCACCTGCAGGTGCGACTTCCTTCCAGGAGAGGGCTCCCATTCACTTTATGCTAGGATCATGCACACAGCCAAAAGGTGTTTGCTAAGTCTGCATGTAAGACATGCTACCCACCCTGCAGGAGCTTATGGTTTGGAAAAGGCCTAAGTAACACAAATGCACCAACGATTATGATAAAAACTATATGGAGGAAGGACCACCAAACAGATGTGTAGGGTAAATGGGTAGAGAAAGAGAGAGAAGCAAAAAGGGAGAGAGAGAAAGAATGAATAAACTGATACTGAATAAGTGATATCAGCAAAAACCTTAAAAGGACTGTGGTTTTAAATTAAAGAATAGGCATATTTTCAACTGACAAACATAAAGAATAGGCCATTTTTATTTAGAGAAAGTAAAGCAAGAAATGGCACAAAGCATAAGAAAGGGGAACATGGGGCAATCTAGTTTGCCTAAAGGATGGAAGGTAGCTGGGATGGAGGTCCCTGCACTTCTCAGGGTTTAAAGCGGTCCAAGCAGAGGGAGAGAGAGGCACAACCAGATGGTGGAGCAGTCAGGACACACGTGACATTTATCCATTACATTTGCTAGCCCGTATATGGATAGTTAATGGCACCCCGAAGATCAAAGTTCTACTGATTACAGATCACCACAGCAGCTCTAACAATCAGAACAAAGTTTGAAATATTAGGAGAATTACCAAAGTATGATACAGAGACAGAAAGTGAGCACATGCTGTTGGAAACTTGGTGCCCATAGATTTGCTTGAAATAAGGTGGCCGTGAATCAGTTTGTAAAAAATGTGGCACCTGCAAAGTACAGTGAAATCAGGCTCAATAATATAAGGTGTTCCAATGTAAGGAAGAGCTGTGTCATCTTCCTTGGTAGCTACTGATCTGTGGTGCCCTCCTGCTGTCTGGGGGAGAAAAGAGAAGGTGAGCCGGAATGTGCTTGTTCGTGCAGTTATGTGTTTGAGACTAGTATGAAGCTTCGCACTATTTGTAAATTACTGTTCTTAGTAACTGCTTCTAGACAAGAAATTCAAAATAAAAACCTCTTTTCTTTCAGCTAAGAAAAAGAAGCCTAAACTTTTAAATAAATTTGATAAAACTATCAAGACTGAACTTGATGCTGCAGAAAAACTCCGTAAAAGGGTAAGTCAGTATTTTTGTTTTGCACAGAAATATACAGTGTTTTCATTGTTATCTCAGGCACTACACTGTTTTAAAATAATAATAATAATAATAATAATGTAAAAGAAAGCCTTTGAATAGAGTGGATTTTTCCCCAGGTACGTCATTGTGTTTGCATGTGAAATGAATCAAATGGAAAAGAATTGCAGCCAATGGCCAATTTAAATTGACTTAGGTATTAGCCCACCTCTATCATGTTACAGTTGTATGGATTTGGAGAAATCACTTGACTATTCTAATCCTGAGTTTGCTTATTTTAAAAAATAAGAACGGTAAGTACTCTTCCTAGTTTCTTCTTGCTTTTTAATAAAGATCAAATGAGATTAAAAGTGTCAACACTGTCAAATACCCTATTAGTGGAAGCTTTTAATTATAGCACCTCATTGTAAAAAAATGACATAAAATAAAAAATGGATTAGTTCTACACTCTTATACTATTGTGAAATGATACAAGTATTGCCTTCTTCTCACTTAGGTTTAACTTCATGTGCCCCCAGTTTTCCAATGTGACTGTTTTATGTTTGTTTTGTCATCAACTGATTTGAAATACTAGAATTCCCTTTTGGATATTAGTTTTTTAAAACAATAATTTGACACTAAATTGAAATTACTTGTTCTCATAATTTGCTCATGTTCATGTAATTATTAGATCTCAAAATTCATGTTCATATTCATGTAATTATCAGATCCCAGATCACTATGATGTAGCTAAGATCTTTAATTAATCATTGCTTGTGTTTCATGGAAATTTCTTTTTCTTTACTTTTAATTTAAATTTAGACTCTGTAGCACTTATTAGCTTTCCTGTAAAATACTTTCTTGTCAAGTAGACATTAGCTCTAAAGGGAGAGGAGGGCAAAAGGTATGTAAGTATATAATTGTTGTGGTTTAGCTCGGGAAAGTCCTCCCAAAGCCACACATGAACACATCTGTGTTCGGAAGTGTGACTTTTGAAAGGTGATTGGGTCATGGGGCACTGCACTCACTGGTGGAGTCATCCACTGGTGAGTTCAGCAGCTGAGTGTGCTGTTGGGAGGTGCAGCCTGGGTGGAAGAGGCAGGTCACTGGGGACATGACCTGGAAGAGCATATCTCTATCCCTGGTCCTCACTTCTCTCTCTGCTTCCTGGCTCCTATGATGTGAGTAGTTTCCCATCACTGTGCCCCTCTAGCATGCCATTTCTGCCTTGGAGCCAGCCAACCATAGACTGCAACTACGAGCCCAAATAAACCTCTCCTTTAAGTCATGGGTGTTGGGTATTGGTCTTAGTGACAAAGAAAGTAACTAAGACAATAACCAACAATTATAAAAGGACACAAGTTAAAAACTAAAATGTGACAAAAATGGGTTTCCCACATATTACTGGAAATGAACCAGTAAGCATAAAGACCTTTACAACTAACACTAGACAAGGTTCCAATGCCAAGGTTTGGTTTACTGTGCTTACCAGTTGGTAAAAATGTAGTAACTCCAAAGAATACGATACCAAAGTCATTTTTCACTTTCCCTGAAAGATTTCTAGTCTATCTTATTGAACTTTATGAAGTTAAACCATCTACTATTTGTGGTAAATTTGCATTTCTTGATAGAAATGGTGCAAGGATCATCTTTTTCTTTCCCCTCATTTAACATTCTCCACTTTTGGGGGGACTAAATGCCATTTATATGAAAATGTAGGACACCAGTTGCACAGATAACGTCTAGAATAAAACACAAATGAACAGCTCTAGAGAAGGATTTTTATGTAGTTATAATGAATGTAAAGAAGGGTTCAGTTATCAAGAGGCACATAAGTCAGTGGGACATAAAGGTGCTGGATCTGTCCATGGGATATTCTCCAGCTCTTTGGAAAAATTATGATGTTTTTTTCTCCAGCAGCATTGTGAATCTGTAACAAGGTAAATAAAGGAGGAAGAAATGGCCACATATGCAGCTCTTTCTTCTAAAACAACTGGGAGCTGTATTATTAACTGAATCGTCAGCATAATTAAGTCTTTTTAAAAGTTTGTTTTTATAGCTAGTACTTTCAAAGGATACAATTTAGTGTACTGGAATAATTGAAGACCAAGCCAAGACAGGCCCAGGTCATAGCCAGTTCAGCCTCAGTTCATATCTCAGATGCGAGTACTGAGCTATGGACAAATACACACGATCACTTTTTCTCATCCAAAGTATATAGATCAAATCATATTTTAATCATCTATTGTTTTAGTTATTTTTCTTGTTGCTGAGACAAAATACCCAACACCCACAAGTTAAGAGAAGGAAAGGTTTATTTAGCTCACAGTTTGTAGAGGTTTCAGTTAATAGCTGACTGGCCCCAAGGCAGGGTGGCATGGCAGAGGAGTATCGCAGAGGAGAAATAGTCCATGGCAAAGCAGGGTAGGCAGAAGGCAGCAGGCAGCAAGTCACAAGTCAGAAGCAGTGACCACCTTTCTCTCATTTATGTTTTATCCTGGTGGGTAGCATTCACATCCAGGGTGGAGTACCTTTAATCTTACCCAGAACTATACCAGACCAATCAGCAGACTAATTTAGTAATTACACACCCCTGATCCCAGCATCACACACTCCATATCCAGCCACGTCCAAAAAGCCCCACCTATGACTGCATGAGGCTTTGAAGGGACATCTAGACACAAACCATAACATCTATTTTTAAAAAATACTATTCATTGTTTAAAGTTCCTCTCTACCTCCCAGAAGGAATTGAAATGATATACTGAAGTGTATTTGCTTGCAATCATTTATTATTGTTTTTAATAAATGAAAATGAAAAAAAAGGGAAAAGTAGGGAAAACGTAACAAAGTCAGAGTAAGGTTAACATGTAAAAGTTCAGTTCATACCACAGGCTCTAAATCATACTAGCAATGAAGTCACCTGAAGTTTCTTGTAAGCAGGATAAGGGAAATAAAAACAGACTGAAAGATCAATAATTTTCATCAGCATTGCTGTCTGCACCAAATCCAGAGAGAAATATTCTGCTGTGACCTTGGTAAAGGGTCCACTGATGGATGCAAACTTCTAATATCACACCAGTGGACCCTGTAATACATCTGCATGATTGTGTCATAATGTCCTTTAGCTCCACTCAGTGGCCTTATGCCAAAACCTGTGACCATGCACACCCTCTCCAGTGAATTGTCTCATTCCTACTACAGAAAATAAGTTAGGTTGGGGAACTTGTAGGCAATTTTTCACAAACATTGTGTCATTTTAAGAATTGCAAAACAGTGTTAGGAACTATGTAAGATCCTTAAAAAGAAAATTCTTTCAGACTAAAAGCAAACATTAATGTTGCAGGCAGCTGACGTCTAGAGCAGGATGGATGGTTGTTAGGAAGGCTAGACAGCCTCTGTCATGAGGGAATTCAGTGGATACCTAGGACACAGCCAAAATACCCCGTTATTTTCACAACCTTGACGGTGTCAGAGAAACAATGTGCTTTACAGTATTAGTTGTGAATATTGGCTTTTCTGTTTTCAGTCTGGCTGTGGTACATACAGTACAGTAGTCACAAAAATAGCTTCACTATTTCCCATTTAAGTAGGTAGGATACATAGTAGGCTAAAAATGTCCCTCCAAAAAATGTTCTTGTGCTAATCCCTGGAGCCTATAAATGTCACATTATTTGGGAAGGGATTCTTTGTAAATAGTATTAAGGATGGTGAGGTGAAATTATCCTGAATTTTCCATTTGTGCCCTAAATGCAATCATGTTTCCTTATAAGAGAATCAAAGGAAATTTGATTCAGACAAATAGAAGATGGGAATACATATAAGAGAACTCAATATGAAGAAAGAAGTAGAGATTGGAGTGTTGACAGCCACAAATCAAGAAACATTGGCAAGATGCAAAGGCCTCTAGAAAGAACATGGGCTTGTCAACATCTCGATTTCAGCCTAGAGAAACTGATTTATGAACATCTATTCCCCAGAATTGTGAGAGAACAAATTTCTCTCATTTTAAGCCACCAAGTTTGTGGCAATCTGGTACAGCATCCATAGGGAAGTAATGCAGATTTTAGTACTGGGCAGTGGAATACAGCAATACTGAAAAGTGTAGACGTGGCTTTGGAATTAGGAAAAGGGTAGAAGTTGGAAGATTGTTGAAATATAAGGTAGAAAAATTCTAGATTGCTTTAAAATGTTGGTAGCAACATGGATGTTAAAGATGCTTCTAGTGAGGGTTCTGGAGGAGGTGAGGAAGAAGCAGAGTTGAAAAAGCTGCTTTCATCTTTAGAGAATACATATAAAGGACAGAATGGGGATAGAAATATGAACATTTAAGCCTCTTCTGGCAAGTACATAGAAGAAAATGAAGAATATTTTATTGAAACTACAGGAAAAATGTCCCTTGTTACGTAGTGGCAGAAAGCTTATATGAATTGTGTCTTAAAGTTATGTGGAAAGCAGAACTTACAAGCAGTAAATTTGGATATTTAGGGAGGAGATTTTCAAAGAAAGTGTTGAAAGTGCAGCCTGGTTCTCTTTTGCTGTCTATGGTAAAATATGACAGGAAATATATAAACTAAAGAAGAAACTGTTAAGGAAAAAAGAACCAGTTCATGTTGTTTGAGAATTTCTCAGCCTACAAGATACAGAAGATGCTAAAAGTAGAAAATGCAGTGTTAGGAAATCATGCTCTAGGGAAGTCCAGGAGTAGGGCTGCATACCTGCTACGAGAAGATTGAGCCTCTGACTCTTGGATCCATTCCATCATTTCAGCTGAAGTCGGGAATAAAGGTGAAATCATACAGGACAGATAGGTGGAGGAGCCTCTTATCTAATGATGTGCATCCTGTACACTGTTAGACACCCACAGGGTATGCATAAGATACCCACAAGTTTTTTGTTTTTTTGTTTTGTTTTGAGTTTTAGAGTATTATAGAAGCAGAAGTACTACCAGCTTGGACTAAAAAGAATAGAAGACAAAAATGAAAGAAGTCTGACACACACTTAAAATAGGCCGATAAAGTAAAGCAGCCACAAACCTGTGCCATCTTTCTGTAGAGAGGAAGGACCACTCCAAGGTTAGTTCCTTGGGCCCAGAGGCCCAGGGAAAAGAGCGCAGTACCCTGACCCAGGGAGCCAGAGTAAGAGCCTCAAGCCACAGAGAATTATTCCCAAATCTTGACACTAAATGGAATCTGCCTGTGGTTGAATTTTTAAATTGCTTACAATAAGTAACTTCTTTCTTGTTTTATTTAGAATAAGAGTACCTATAAATGTTGTCCATCCTTATCTCATCATTGTGTTAGACACCTTGTTTAGATACCTTGTTTTCTAGTTTCATAAGTCCATAAATGAAGAACAATATTGCCTCAGGCTAGATCATAACCACAGTGTAACTCCTACTTGATTTACGTTATAAGATTTGGGACTTGGAGTTGATGAGATTTGGAAGAGACTTTAGATTTGAATGGATACTGTGGTTTGAGACATTTGAGCATGTTGGAATGAAGTGATATTTTGCATGTGGACAGACATGAGTCTTTAGGGGACAAGGGGGCATACTCTGCTAAGCTGAAAAGTGGACTTCCCAGAAGATGTCCATGCCCTAATATCTGGGGCCTGTAAATGTTTATCTTCCTGGAAAGAGGATCTTTGTAGAGGGATTAAAACAGCCACAGGAAACTAATACAGCGTATTTATTAAAAAGGCACAGGCAAAAGATATTTCATATGAATTTTTTACCATGCCTTAAATTCACTTACAGAAAAAATAAAATACTCATTTTTAAGGTTAATATTGTGAGAGGGATAGTTCCACATATGTTTTGAAAGAAAGTGTAATATCTTTAACAAAAATTCATATTATGAATTACATCTTTGTCAGGCATCCTTCTTTTTAAAAATTAAGTATCCTGTGTTCATTTATAGTTTATGTTTGCTGCACGATACAGTGTTTTTAATTTTAGGTAAGAGACCTTAAATTCAGAAAGAAATGTAAAAAGCATAGTCACTTGGTGACTATTAAATAACCAGATTGAGTAACATTGTGCTATGTACACAAACTTATTTATGTAATTGTATCTTCCTAATAGGGGAGAATTGAGGAAGCAGTGAATGCTTTTGAAGACCTGGTGCGCAAATACCCTCAGAGTCCACGAGCAAGATATGGGAAAGCACAGGTATTCCAAAACCCTTCTATTTTGAAAACTTTTGTGTTGTTCATGTGTTCTCTATGATTGGCTTTTTCACTCCCCACAACATGCATTTTTTCTGTGCCCTTTCTAATTTTCATGTAGAATTTGTTTCTCATGTACATGCATAAACCCAAGCAAGAAATAACACTTTCAATTAGGTGATTAGTTTTCAGTATTGTGAACTGCTGACACTAGTAACACCTTTGTGACTTCTTTCTGGTTTTGGGAAAAAAACAAAGAGTAACGCTTTCATTGATTTCCTATCACCTGTATGTCCCATTCCACTTAGCCATATAATGCAGTTTTCACTAATGGCTCCTCTGTGCTGTAAGATTCTCACTTGTGTAACTAGAGTTTGCACGTATGCTTAGGAGAGACTTTTTAAAATATAAAGTAGAGGTACTTTGACTCTTCCATTTTTCTTTCAACTGACTCATTTCTCACTAGCAACTTCTCCTTTTCCCACTCCCACCATCTCATCTGGCTTTCTTTATCCTCCAACCCCTTTTGTAAAGCTCAGACACATTGACTGTAACTACATGAACCCACCTGTACTCCATACTGTTTTAGACCTTGGAGATATCTGTGTTATACTATTTCATGTTGTACTATTTCAGTGTGGTCACAAAGGAGATGTAGGAAAGACTCAGGAATGAAACAAAGGTTATTGTACTCCTCTCCCACAGACAGAAGGCCCAGCACACCATGTTGGGCCATGTTGGGAAAGATTCCATGGTGGTCAGGAGGCTGAGGTCAAGAGTGACAAGAAGACTTAGTCTGCTGCCTTTTTTGGGTTTTCCTGGGAATTGCAAGGTGGGGCCTGGTGAGCAGTTTAGGAATGGCTATTTTAAATAACTTAGGCAGCTTTAGGGCTATAGGAATAGTTTCTGGTTGTCATGGATGTGACCCTAGGATGATTAAGGCAGAGGAATATTGCCTCTTGAGTTCAGATAGAGGAGGTCAAGCTCTGAGTTGTTTAGTTTGCATATCAAAAATGTGCTTACCTGCTCTCTTAGATGGCTAGCCCTGAGAGGGCAGTCTGTCCCCCGCCAGAGAGGTTTTCTAGGAAGTCAAGCATCATAATAACAGAAAAATGAAAAATATTTACACTATAATGAACACCCTAGAGGTCTCTATCCTTGTGGATCATATATTCTAGTGGAAAACATTTTTTAAAATTATTTACTGAAAAAATATTTACTGTGAGCCCTCTGTATGCTAGGCCCTGTTCTAGGCACTGAAAATACAGCCATCAGCAAAATCTATTTTAAAAGCCTCTGCCTTTATGGTGTGACCATTATTAAAGGGAAGACAATTTATGAGACAAATAGATACTATATATGTTTGCTAATGATAAATGCTAAGAAGAACAAAAATATGGCAGGGAATAGCCACTGGACATATGAAAGAGTTGAAATGATGAAAAGGGTGATAGAGAAAGGTCTGTCTAAGCAGATAACATTTGAGCAAAGCCTTGAGAGTCTTTATAAATAAATACCTATTTAAATATTATGAATCATTAAAAAATAACTACATTATATCATATTAATAATAATATAGGCTGCAAGGAAAAGAAAGGAGGTAAGTGAACAAGACCGAATCTGTTAAGATGTTTTGGTTGTAGGCAACATGATTCAAAGTGGCAGGGCAGAGGGCATTTTAGAGAAGGTGGTCAGAAAGGGCTCTCTAGGGAGGTGACATGTGGCTGAGATGTGACAAGGTTGTAAAAGGAGCTGTCCAGGCAGAAGGAACAGCAAGGCAAAGGCCATGATGTAGGGAAACAGTCTTGGCATAAGAAGCCCACACAGAAAGAAGGGCACATCAAGGGAGGAATAGGAGGGCAGGGAGGATTACATTCCTTGTGTTCAAGAAAGACTGTGGAAGGTGTAATATGTTAGCATGATAGTCTGGTGGTTTTTCATGAAGAATGAGTTGGTGTGAATTATGGGGGGGCAGAAGTAGATACATGAAAGACACAAGGCTATGTCAGTATATGCTAGAGGAGATGTTGGTGTCCTGACTGTACTCATGGCCATGGAGATGGAGGAAATGGGCAGATGGTGGAGCCAAAGGACTTGGTGATGGATTCAACTGAAAAATCAGAGAAAGAGGATTCAAGGTTCACTTCATTTTTTTGGTTTGGCTAATTGAAGAGACAATAACACTAGTTACTTACCAGGAAGAACAAATTTGGACAGATGCTAAAAGCAAGAGATCAGTTTTGGTCTTAAATTTATGATGTTTATTAGATATTCAAGTGGATGTATCAAGTGGACCACTGGATTTATGGAGTTTGGAACTCAAAATAGAAGCCAGAGCTTCTACATACAAATGTATTAGACATTAAAGCTCCTATATTCTTTCTAGGGGTATGAAACTGTCAAGTATTCTGGGAAACAGTAGGTATAGAGCTATAGACATGTTTTAGACCTGGGAGAAGCAGACAGAGTTAGGGCAGGGAGTACTTGTCATCCCTCATGTGTGAAACTCCCAATTACGGACAACTCTATAGAATAAACGGTATGTCTGACTCTAAACTTCAGGTGGTGGCCACTTGAGATCCAGGTGCTGAAATTCTTCCTATCTCATTATAAAGTAATTAATTAAATTTTATTAATTAGATTTTTAAAAATCAAGTTTGTGAAAAAATTAGTACTTTTTATCCATGTTACAGACCAGGCCTAGGACATAACAGCTATTTGATTTTTGTAACTGGTTTGGGCCAGTAGTCCGCTAAAATTCTAAACTGTCTTTGCCATTAAGTAAGAAAGAATATGTTTGTTACCAAAAGATCATGCCTGTTTTCTTAAGTGGTATGTTTTATCGTTAATAATAAGTCTTTTATTAATAAAAGCATATCAACAAGAGGAAATGGTTTTTGCAAATGCTAATTTAATTGTGGCTTGAATTTTTTCTTTATGTGTGATTTTGATTGTGGGTACCAAAGTCTAAATAAATGCAGTGCTTTTGATACATGGTGATTGCTGTATTTATATCCTTATTTCACAGAAGGAATTTGAGATTTAGGCCTCAGGCAGTATTTTTTATCTCTAAACTATTATGCTACAGATGTTATTGATATTAACATTAATGTGGCATAAAGCAAAATCTAGGCATGGTAAATTAAATTTTAATAGAATAATTTAAAGGAAAACTTAAATTCACAGGCATTTTAAAGATAAAAGTTCAACAGAAGATGGATTTAATAGGAATGAATTAATTATGACTTTCATTCTTTGTTAGCAGATTAAGCAATTACTGTGGCATATCCAAACAAACTTCAAATAATCAGCAGCATTAAGCCAAATACAATCTACAGTATCAATCATTTATAAAGTAGCATAGATGTTGACTGATTCTTGGGATCACTATAAAAATCAATTTTGAACAAGCTCCCTGAAGATTGGACACAAAATCTTGAATTATAAACTCAGTTCATGTTATTATCTTTCACAAACCATTCATGCCTCTAAGACCAGAAATGACACTTCTCCCAGGAATGTTGGCAAGGGGAATTATTTCATCAGCAAAAGGCTGTGAGATGTTCATGTCCTGTGTTAAATATTCCATTTTAGCCCAGTTTGTTTTATCTACAGACGCTCAACTGTTAGAAAATCAGCCTACCCTCAGCAATAAGAGGGAATGCTGTTAACATACACAACAGGAAAATTTTTGAGACAGAGAGAAAGAGAAAGAGAGAGAGAGAGGGGCAGGAAGAGGGTATACCTCAATGGCATTTCCTGGGTTCAATTTCCAGTACCATAAAAAAAGGGAAAAAAAAAGTAAGGAACGTTGGTTTAAATAACTAGAAGCCAAGTCAATTAAAAAGACCATAACAAACCAGAAGTATGAAATTCACAGTCACGATGCTAGAGGTTACAGCATCCCTGGACACGCCAGGCCTTTCCAATACCCTGAGTCTTGACACATCCTCCTTTTCCATCTGGAAATATGTGACTTTCCCAGTTAATTTGGCAAACTTGTAATCATTCCATTCTCTAGCATGGTGGTCTAGACTCAGTTTCCTAACAAGCAAGCCATGGTTTGAGTTTGGGCCATGTAAGTTAACTAGCCTGTGACCTTGTCTAAGTAACTTCCCTGTGTCTCTGTTCTCCCATCTGACAGCATGTCTGTGTAATGCATGATTTTCTTCCAACTTGTCTGGGTCGTAGACTCTATTCTATACTGTGAGTGGGCTTCAGCCATTCACTTGAAGGCTGAGCAGAGCAAAGGGTGTCGTCCTCCAATCAAGAAGGAATTCTGCTGCAGACCTATCCATTTGAACTGCTGCTGGGCCACTCCACAGATTCTGACTTGCCAGCCTCCGTAACCACACCAACAATTCTTTAAATTTGTCTCTCTCTATATATGAACACATCCTATATTCTGCTTCTTTGGAGAACCCTAAATAATACAGGTGTAGTAACAACCCTCTCCAGTGTCCCCCCAAACGCTTTGCACAGTACTTGGCATATAGTAGGCTGAATAAATTCTAGTAATAATATTTGAAAAAAAAAATGAAAATCAACTTACAGTTCTGATTTCCAAGGCAAGTGCCAGTCAGATTCATTGACGAGGTTTTGTAGGAATTAGGTGACATTTAAATACTAATGTTTTCCCAGTTCTACAAGTAGTAAACAAAGAGCACTGGGGCTCAGGGAAAGAGACAAAGCATGCAGATTGCGTCATCTTCCTCTCTTTTCAGATAGTGTTTAGAGCACCCTATTCCTGTCTTTATAAGGAATTTCCTCGGTAGGATTTCGTCCTTCCCCTCACCTTGTGTAGACGTCCAGTTCCAGGATTTATCTGGCAGCTTTGTGGGTTCCAAATGCAGAGGGTGAACTTCACGATCTCAATAGAACTGTCTCAGCTTTAGGACTGTGTTTCTATTATGTAATCAACTAATGTTCATCTTCTGGTGAGTTAACTCACCACCAGCTAATTCACAAGCAGGTGGTAGCTAAGCAGAAAACCTTGGTATAAGTATACAATGGAAGGTCGTGCCAGTAGCACGAACAGTGAGTCATTGACATGGGTCATTCTCTCATGGTTGATAAATCTATTCTGGAAAGCCAGTTACAGGTTTGAAAGGAGAGGTGAAGTTCTGAAGCATACTTTCATCAAGCAAGGATGCACTACCTTTTTCTAATCTTAGAGATTTTTTCCCTACCAATTTCTTTTCTTATAGTGTATTCCCACTGGCTCGAATTACTGGTAGCACATGCATGACTGTCGCATCGGGTGGCGTGTGGTAGTCCCTTCAAGTGGTACAAGCTGCCCAATGGGACAATCGTGCATGTACCACTGGTGCTCCAGAGCTCCCTGGCAGTGAGGAGTAAGTTATGGCCCCAGCAGGAATGTGTTAATCTGTTCACTTCTGTCACCACTACTTCAATTCTAGCTTCATCATCTCTGGAAACTTAACCTAATCAGTACACAGTAACACGTTATTTCATTGATGAGTCATTTTCTGAAAAGTTTCTCATAGATGTCTTATTTTATCCAGTGGCATTGAGTCTTACTAGTTTGTTGAGGGTTTTTTGGTTGGGTTTTTTTTTGGTTTTTTTTTGTTTTGTTTTGTTTTTTTTCCATTTGAGGGTATGGTAGAGATAGATCATTTTCTTACTGGTCCTCAAATTGTAGAGTTTTCTTTATTTGAGTTCTGTATATGTCTGTATATTGACCCAATACATACTTTAACAAGGTAAATGTGTTAAATAGGTAAACATGTTTGCATTTCTGATTAAGAATTTTATATATGCTACTTTTAGTATCTAACTGGTATCATCTTTCCTTAGATGGTAATCCTTAAATTATAGTCTACTGTAGCTAATGAGCTATTGGTGATCATTTTACACATTCTCTTTCTCTTCCTACCTCCTGTATTTCATTCCCCATTCCTAGTCTCCAGCTATGAATCTTTTTTTGGGGGGTGATGCTGGGGATCGAACTCAGGGCCTTGTGCTTGGTAGAGAAAAGCTACGAATCTTAACTTCTCTTTCACTAAAATATATATATATATATTTTTATAATACCTATATTATATATATGTATATATATAATACCTATATTTTATATATATATGTGTATATATATATATATAAATGTCCAGAGAATTGCCACATAATTGCACTGTTGTCCTAATGATCTACCTACACCTATGTCCATTTGGTCCACCACCCCTACTGTTGGCACAGATGAACTGTACTAGTACCCTTCCCCTCTCATCTGCTGGATGATATCATTCTGATTTCTGTGTCCCCTCACTCATCACCACTTAGTCTTTCACATTCATTTAGAAACATACTCATTATTTCTCATCCTTGAAAATCTCTGTCTCCACGTTCCACTGTACCTGCTAGCCCATTTGTCTTCATTTATAGCTAAACTTTTTGAAAGCATTGTCTTTCTCTCCAACCCTCCCGTGTTCTCTTCAGTCTGCTCTGTTCAGGGTCGTATCCCTAACTGTCCCATGGAAACGTTCTTGCTGAGGCAATCAGAGTCTCCATACTGCTCCATCCAGTTCTTATCTGGTCCACTTTAACAACTTGATCTCTTTTTCTTAAAACCTTTTTTTCTCTTGATATTAAGAATACCAATCTTTTGTTACTGTTTTCTTCTTACCTCATTCCTCTGCTCTTTTCGCTGGCTTTCCCTTATATTCTTGACTTCTAAGAACCTTGAAACATTGGAGTTTTTAGGGTTCAGTTCTTGGATCTCTTCTCATATCTGTCTGCAGTCACAACTCTTCTGGCTTCCTAGCTTTAATACTGTCTTCAACTTTGACAATTCACAAGTGTATATCTCTAACTCTGACCTCTCGCCTCACCCCCAGATCCATATGGACTTTCTCGGTCAGTGTTTCCACTTGGGATTTGGAGTTTCGTATACTCTAAACTCAATTCCTGATTCCATATTTCCTCAGACTTGCTTCATCCTATCTTCTCATTCCCAGGGAATGACATTTCCATCAAGTAATCACTTAGGCCAGAAACCTTGAGTTCCTCTTTGACTTCTCTCTCTTCTTCATTTTCTACATTCCTACCATCTGCAAATCTGTTGGCTTTGATCTTCAGAATAATAATCTAATCACTCCTACCACCTCTGTTCCTGCTGCCTTAGTTCAACCCACCATCATCCTCCTGGAGCATCCTGCCTAGGTTCCCTGCTTCTTCCACCACCTGTTCTCAAAACGGCTGCTGGTGTGATCCCTTCAGCATGTATGTCAGATCATGTCAGAAGCCCTGGTGTCTTTCCGTCTCACTCAGTGCAGCAGTTTTCAGTAGCTGTCTGGGCCTGGCTCCCTATGACCCCGTCAGTCTCCCTCACTTCCCCCCACTGTGCCTGCCTTTCCTCTGTGCCTCACTCTCGCCTTAGAACTGTTACTTGTGCTCTTCTCTGTTGTTGCCACACTCTTCCTGCAGATAGTCTGTAGTCTTCTCCTTCTCTGTCAGGCCCTCTCCGATAATGCTGATTAAACTAGCAGCTTCCTTCCTGCTCACTCAGCGCTCCTCAGCATGCTCAGTTTTCACCCACAGTGCTTATGCCCATCAAACACATGATATCCCTTATTCGTATTCTCTTTTATTATCTTTTCTCTTTTTTTGTGGGGGGAGGTGCTGGAGATCAAACACAGGGCCTTACGCTTACTAGGCAAGTACTCAACCAGTGAGCTAAGTCCCTAGCCACTTATTATCCCTTCTAAAAATGTAAAATAAGGGAAGGTCTTTGTTTCGTTTGATTTTTCTGCCACGTGTATGGAACAGTATCTTGCCCCCAGAAAATGAGCATTGAAGGAGTAAATTAATGAATGAGAGAGGACTCAAATGAAACAGCAGCAACTGTGGATTGGAGTCTTGTCTGTATTTTGTTAACATATGATATGATAGAAGTCTCCATCTGCCCTGGCATGTATTAGTCTTGTATTTATGATTTCCTTTCTCTTCTGTAGCTTAGTAGCGAACTTTTCTTCATATTATTAAAAGAGTGTTGTTTTACCTTTTAGTTTGTTTATTTTTATCTCTCGATAAAGAGAAAAGATTTATCTGGAATTTTTTAAAAAACATGTCTAAAAGTTTACTTTTTAATTGATATTTTAGTAATTGCAAATATAGCTGGTTGTGGGACACTAATCCAGTTTGGGCTTTCTTCTAGTGTGAAGACGATTTAGCTGAGCAGAGGCGGAGCAATGAAGTGCTCCGCAGGGCCATCGAGACCTACCAGGAGGTGGCCAGCCTGCCCGATGTGCCCAGTGACCTGCTGAAGCTGACCTTGAAACGGCGGTCCGAACGACAGCAGTTTCTGGGTAAGCTGTAATAAGAGTTAGTTCTATAAGAGTCTGAAAACTGGGCATACTCTTAGATGAGTTAAGTTATATGGAAGGAGATCTGAGTTTTACAACTAATTCCCAGTAATCTATCTATTTTAGACTGACCATCTCTAAAACTAAAATAGCAATCTCAGCCTTGATAATTAGGGAGATGCAGATGCCATTTTTATACTCTCCTCCACTATTCTAAAAGTGAGGCAAACAGGATGTTGAAGGCTTGGATAATTTGCCTAAAGAGCCATAGCTAATTGGTTAGTAGGTCCAGAATCCAAAACTTCCTATGTTGCCAAATTCTTTTCTCTCTGAATATAACAAATTGAGTCCTGGAGGTTGAAATTATTTGTAGGACTATTTTTATAGAGGAATGTTAGGAGTTCCAGGCACCTAAAGCATTTTACATGTGAAATTTGAACTTTTTCCAAACAAAATGCTAGAAAATACATTTTTAATCATAAAGCACATTTGCAAACACTTTGGAAAGAGCAGTACAAAGCACGCTGTCTACCGACCCAAGATCCCAGTGTCAAAGGCAAGGAAGACTATTGTCCGCTAGCTTCATTTCAGCCTGACTTGTGTTATCTTCTCAAACATCAATTAGGAGGGTAGGACCTAAGCCACAAGGTGTCACTGGTGAGGTTAGTGCTTGGCTGGCTGCAATGTTACATGGATGGGTTCCAAATGTCCCTTATGGGAGTCTCGAATAAGTAATTGGGAAAGCCAGCTGACCGTTTTATAAGTTCCCCAAGGAATGGAATGAAGGGTGGTCTGTCCCCTCTCCCTCTGTAGATGATCAAAACTGTGATGAGAATAGAGCCTGAGTGATGATTCAAAACTGTAAGAAATGGTCAGTTACATGTCTGTTCACAAAAGCTCAACCAGGGGAAGAAACGTATAGCACAAATTCAGGACAGAGGAGAGCGGGCTGGACTAAGAGTGGCAACAGGGGTGCTTGCCTCAGATCCTGAATCATTTTTCCTGAGTTCTCCTGCTCCTGTATGGCTCTGTTTAGCACTGTTTATTGATTTTGTCTTTAAAATGATTGTGTTGTATTCGTCTTGGAATTTTTTTAACATTAATTTTCATTTTTTTAAAAAGACACTAAAATATTATTCAACTTAGAATTATCGATTTTTTTGGTTTCTTGTTAAATTTAATGGCAACTTCTTCACTTACCTCACCCTATTCCCAGCCTTCTAATGAAGACTTTCTGTGAAATCCAACCTTTTCCCCAACAGTCTTTCAGGATTTGAGTATGACCCTTTCTGCTGAAATGAGAATAAGGCAAAGTCATCTGAGGAGACTCTGAGGCAGATGGGCAGAAGATGCTATTGAAGTTGGCTTAAAGTAGAGCTGTGGTTCATGGTACGGAGTGTAGGGACAAGAGCAGATGGCTGCAGAAGGGAGTTTGGTCTTGGTGTTGTGATCAGCAGGAGAAGTTTAGAAGCAAAGAAAAATGTGACCTTAGATGGGCAGGTAAGGAGAAGGGAGAATGCAAGGCAAATAGACTCGGATTTGTCCAAAAAGGAGGGACTGGCTGAGCAAACCGACCCTGGAGTTCTGGTTGGATGCCATGGGCCAGCAGTGGGCACAGGCCACAGGATGAGCGGGTGATGCTTTGTTTGTGCCAGATGACTTTTTAGTGGAACAGACAATTCAGGTCATTGATAGTCTTACTGTACTCTTGGGCAACTAAAGCCAAGTTTGTGGGCTTCAGATAATTAGATTTTTTAAATGTATGCTACTCTTATTTTGCACATTCTGTTGCACAGTGTGTGTTTCTAGCTATGACAAGGAATAATGAGAACTGGACCCAGACATCTTGAGTTTCCATCAGGCAGCCTTAACAGTAAATTAAAGCTGGGGTTCTCATGATTCATATAGTGCATAACAGCCTATCATCCACCAGAGGGTCCTATAATACTGGGTGATATATTTGTTGCTGCACAACTAGTCAGTACTTAGAGAAGAGTACACTTTTAATTGGTGATTGCATTGGCCATTCAGTACTGTCCTGTGGACCTCAGTGTCTTTTCATGTTTTAGGCAGGGTATTAACCTAAGACAGTTAAAACTTTTATTGTCTACCCTCTACTTATAATTTTAAAGCTAAAAATAAGAAGTATCATAGCAAAACATTTTTATAAGGAATTGGCAAGTAAAACTTTCTAAAGAGGGAAACATAAAAAATTGAATATTGATCAACTTAGAAAATGAATATGTATTTTAAATACGTTTAGTCAATATTATATTCAATAGCTATTTGTAGAAATTATTGATACCATTGCCACTACATCATTAAATCCTACTAAGTATTTAATACGTGAGTAATAGAGAAAGTCCAGTGTAAGCTCTGTTAAATAATTTGTATTCTCAATACAAAAGTATACATTATACATTGTTATACTGATTCTTTTTCCTTCCCCAAAATCAGGTCACATGAGAGGGTCTCTGCTTACACTGCAGAGACTGGTTCGACTATTTCCTAGCGATACTTCATTAAAGAATGACCTCGGAGTGGGATATCTCTTAATGGGAGACAATGACAATGCCAAGAAGGTATATGAAGAGGTAGGCATCAGTCTTCCGTTAACAATCTCAAGTTATCTTAAACGTTAAGTCCTAATGCTAATGTTTTAGCAGATTACATGCAATACACCTGGTCTCTCATAATTCCCTTTAAGTTTAATAGCATGTGTTATTAGAGTTGGCATATTCTAAAGTTCGTTCTCACATTGCTCTTTTATTTTTATCTTGATCAGATTTTAGATTTTAGTTAATGCTTGTTATATCAAAGCCTTCAACTGTAACTGTGATATTTTTAAAACTTCAAATTTATCAATCCATAGATCGCCTCTCTGAGAGTGTTCTTGGACATAAAAGAAGAGTAACACAAGTTCTTACAAATGTAATAGTATATAATCTTTTCCACGTTTGCACTGGAAGTCCTGTGTAGAGGGAGTCTACAGAACATGAGCCTTCCTGGTATATGAAGTGGAGTATTCATTTTGCAGAAGGGCATCAACTTTTCGATCATCTGGCGAGGATGCCTTTCAGAGGACTTCTACATTATAATGGATATTTTAACAGATAAGCCCTAAGTCCCAAGTACCTATAAAAACTAGAAAACTGGCTCCTTTAAGCAATAAGGGAATTCATTTGGCACAGTACAAACAGGATGCCGAGTAAACTTCGAAGCTGGAGAAAGTGAATGCCGCTGTATGAGAAAGATGAGTGCATCTCCTTGTTACTCTTTGATTTAGTCTGGGGATCATTGGTTTTCAAGTTGGTACAGTTTACATGAAAATGGTACTATTCCATGTTAGCCAATGTGATTCTTTTGTTTTTAAAATGCTATCAAGTGCACCAATTCCCTTCTCCATCTGAGGACTGTGTCCACTCACAAAGTGGTGCTTTCCTCTGTTCACTGCTGTTGATGCTTCATTGAAAATCACTGAATTTTGAAGACATTATCCTTTGACCCTTACTATAATGTTATATTTTCTGAACAAGAAGAAATAAGACCTTTGCTTTTTATGGCATTATTAGTGATGGAGTGTCCATAGTGTGGAGTGAGCCTAGTGTTAAAAATCTGTGTCATCTACAAATGACCTGTTCCAGGTCATAAACTAATTCCATGTGGAACATTATTGTATTTGCTGGTGGACAAACAAGACTCAGTGGCCCTCTGTGTCGCAGAGTTTGGTTAAAAGGAACATCATGTATCTCAGCAATTCTGGATCTTACGAATGTAAGAATTGTCAAACTATGCTGCACACATACATTATTTTACTGCTGTCAGAGGTCACAAGGATGGAAATGTAGAGTTTCTCCCTTCCACCTTCCCTGCCCTTCCCTTCCATTTCTTCTTCTTTCCTGCAGATTTCATCTAAAACATACATATGTGAGCAATTTACATCAAACCATTTCAACCCAGAAAGAATGGCCATCATCAAGAAATCAAATAACAACAAATATTGGCAAGGCTGTGGGGAAAAGGAAACCCTTGTACATTGTTGGTGGGAATGTAAACTTGTACAGCCACTTTGGAAATAGTATGGCGAGTCCTTGAAAAACTGAAACTAGAAATTCCATTTGACGCAGCTATTCCCCTTCTAGATATCTTCCTGAAAAAGTTGAAAATGTCACATTACAGTGATACATGCATACCCATGGTTATAGCAATGCAATTCATAATAGGTAAATCTTGAAAGCAGTCTACATGTCCATCTCCAAATGAATGGGTAGAGAAAATATGGTATTTACAGACAATGGAGTATTACTCTGCCATAAAGAAAGATAAAACTCCAGCCATTTGTAGGAAAATGGATGTACATTGAGAACATAATGTAAAGTGAAGTAAATTAGACACACAAGTTTGAATATCACATGATTTCTCTTATATGAGAAACCCAAAATATAAATGAATAGCAAAATAAAAGACAGAAAGTAGGGAGATAGATCTTTCTCAAAGGGGAAGAGGATCGGGAGTGGAGGGAGCGGAAGGAAAGGCAATGAAAAAAAGAATTGAGATGGGTTATTTACGTATACCGATTCCACACAAGGAATATAAACACGTATTGCAAATATGTACCAAAAAAATAAAGGAAGGGGATCAAAAATTAGGTAGAAGGAGGAAGGAGAGAAGGGAAAGGGGATAAATAAAAGGAATTAAAATATATCATGTACAGGTACCAATTCCCCACAAGGAATGTAAACATTATACATACAAACATGTACTACTACTAGTAATAATAAAACCAAAAAAGAAACAAAGCAGCAAAAACTCAGAGAAACTATCAGTGATCCTTATTAAATTTATTCAAAAATAAAAATCATTGTGAAGCAAAGTAAAAATTCCTTCCCTCTGTCCTTCCTTTTTACCCTTCCTTCCTTATTTCCTCCCTCCCTCCTTACCTCCCTCTTCCTTCTTTATAGAATTCTTATTTTTCTTCTCTTTTTTCCTCTCTTCCTGCATCCTTCTTTCTGGTCTTCCTTTCATCTGATCAAGTGTGTTCTGGGAGCCAGCCACGTGTGAGTGGGGCAGGGTCTGACAGCACACTAGTTATCACTACCCCACTGTGGACGTGTCCTTCCTTACCTTGTTAAAACCTTCCTTGAGTGTATTCATCACTATTGCCTGAAGCATTCTACTTTACCTTGAAAAATAAAATTTATCTGCTGTTGTTTATACACTTAAAACCATAATCTCATCTGATTGAGCATAATGGGAAGCACAGAGTCTAAAATACAGCCATATTATACAATCGAGTGCGTTTCTTTTTTAAAGAAGCATTAATAGACTGGACATAAGTGTGGGGTTTCCCTTTTTTCCTCCACTCACTTCTAAGTTAATAAGCTGCGTCTAATGGATTCTCTTTGCTTAACCAAAGTTTATCCTGCCATGTTTATCTCCATCAAAATCATTTTCGGAAACCTAATAATTGGAATTTTAATTTTTCCTCACATTGATTTTTATTTTTGAGTAAATTTATAAAAATCACTGATAGTTCCCTATCTGAGTTTTTGCTGCTTCTTTCCAACAAAGAGACCAGCTTTGAAATGGTTGGGTATAGATTGCTCACAAAGCAGATTTTGGAGGCTCCTCCTGTGGCTCCCTTCCAAATTAGGGACACTTCAGTTATCCCAGCCACCCATAGTCCAAAGCCAAGTGTCATTCCTGATTCTTCCCCGCTTTTACACCTCACATTTATCTTTTACTCGGTCAACTTCCATTTATTAAAACCCACACGTATCAGCTCAGAAATAGTACTTAGGGGCTGGGGATTTAGCTTAGTGGTTAGAGTGCTTGCTTTGCAAGCACTAGATCCTGAGTTCGATCCCTAGCACCAAAAAAAAAAGAAAGAAAGAAAAAGAAGAAGAAGAAAAGAAAAGAAAAAGAAATAGTAGTTAATGAAATAAACACACACCGTACCTTCATGAAGTTTACAATCTGGTACCAAATCTTTCATCTCTTTCCATTTTCCTTTCTGAATAGCTTTGAAATTCCCTCCCTTTTAACCCTGGCATTCATCATCTCTTGTCTAACCTAATACAGGTCTACTCTGCTCAGATTTGCTCTTTTCTGGCCTCTTCAACCCAAAACACAATCTGAGCAACTACCTCACTTTCCGTCACTCAGATCAGTGGTCTTTAAACATGTTCAGTTGTTTACCCTTCCAGAGAAAGGTGTTCAAGCAAATACTTTCAGTACATTTGCTGTGAATTTATGTATTTCATACATATGTATATACATACCCTAATGTAGTATGTACTTTATAAAAAGTATACACACCTAAATGAGCTTTAAAAATGAAATGAAATGAAATACTTAAAGTCCATTTAAAATTTTATTTAACCGACCAAAAATCCTTCATGCTCACTAAAAAAAATAATATTCTAATAATATCAATGTGCAATGTTATTTATGATTACAGTAATTCCACTTTATCTATGGTGAATATAATCTAAGACTGAGTCAATGCCTGAAATCAAGGATAGTACTGAACCTCATGTATATAGTAATTACAGTGAAGCTTCAGGGCCATTAGTAAATAAAATAACAGTTACATGGACCAAAGGAAGGATGGGATCTGACCCAGGTCTTAGCAAATTTCTTCATGGCCCCACATGGAGAATCAACCCCAAGAGAGCAGAGGGTTGGCAGTTAAGAAGCTTCTGTACAATTAGGGAGGAATGATGTGATTTGGACAGACTCGAGCTGAAAACATGAAAGTATGGGTAGTATGTAAATCAAGGGCATGTTGTCCCCTCTCTGTGCACTTTGCTCCTCCTATGTAAGGACCCCACAGTGGCCATGACTTCCCTTTTCCTACTTTAGCTGAAGGTTGAAGACCAGATGTATATCTTTCCTCTACATCCATCCAACTCAGACCTTCATCCTTCTCTTTTGTTCCATAATTTGTCTAAGCAGCTTCACAAGTTGAATATTGTTGTGTTTGATTTCTCACTGCAAATATTTAATTTAGAGGCATTTTGTGTAATTTATCTTTAAATCATAATGAATACATGTAATAATAAACAATGATGTGATTTATATGAAATATTTACCTGAATTTTATCACAGAATATTGGATTTGCTCACCAACATCATTCTTATTTCTTAAAATAGTGTGAGCACTCAAGAAATTTCTGTTTAATGGATGGATCATAATATATAGCACTGTGAATAAAATCAAAATTTTCTCCTAATTAAGACAATGTAGACAGCATGTATATAAAGCAATACCTAGTAACCACTTAGAGTTGTCTTAAAGCATAGCAAATTTAGAACAGTTTTCCCTAATCACTGAAAAAAAGAAGCTAGAGTCATATCCATTGACATATTATTTTGCTGACTTGCATGTTAAAAGTATGCTTCAACTGTTACTGCCTTTTCACTCATTTCTTTTTTCTTGAAGAACCCATGTCTATATGTGAAAAGCATATTGATCTGAGAGGAAAGCTTCATGATTGCCATGAGACAAAAGTACTGTAGTGTTTTAAGCTGTAGCACTGTAATCTAATCTGAGTATTGCAAACTAATTAAAATTTGTTTTGACAGTCATTTGTACAATTTATAATGTATCACAATAGCTTTTTGTTGTCTTTGAGTGTAGGTTCTGAATGCGACACCTAATGATGGCTTTGCTAAAGTGCACTATGGCTTCATCCTGAAGGCGCAAAACAAGATTGCTGAGAGCATACCCTATTTAAAGGTAACTGACTGTCACAGGTCTTCCTCTGGTTTCATTCTTCAGTTCCTTTGACTCACTTAGACACCCTCAATTAGGCCTCCTGGATTGATTGACATGCACTGCTGAGTCTTTTCATCCTCAGAACGTACACCCTCTGACCATGACATTCACAGGCATGCATGCCTCCTCTATAATTGAGAGTGTCATATGTAGAAATACCAGCCATGCAAGCAGAGGCTATTTGGAAAAGACTTTATAAAGAAATTTATAAAACTGAAATTGTGACAGTTTTTAAATAATGGCCGAAGTAGACAAAAATTATTGACATAATATTTTAAAATGTAAGCAATGCATTGAATTCCTTTTACAAGTTAATCATATATTGAGTCTTCTCTGAAAAGGGCTCATATTACCTACATAAAATGAGGGGACAGATGAAGGGTGAATAGGTCAAACCCCCAAAAGCAGATCTGGTACCTCAAAATATTAAAAGTAACATGTACTATTTTTTGTCACACATATGTAATTGAATCCTTGTTAGGGCACCAAAATCACATTTGATCTAGCTTAACACTATCCAGTAGAACTTTCTGCTGTGATAGAAGTATTTCTTCTCTCTGTTCTCTTCTACAGTGGCCACTAGCCACATGTGACCACTGAGCATCTAAAATGTGGAACTGTGACTGAGGAAAGGAATTTAAAATCTTATTTAATTCTAATTAATTTTGACTGAAACAGTAACATGTACCTAACACCTACCATATTGAGCAGATTAGAATTGCAGTATATTCCACTTCTGGGATCTTGTTCTTTCACGTGACTTCAATCAGAGATCCCAAATTGCTACCCACTGATTGCAAATACTTGTGTGTTTTATTTGTCCAATACAGTTCTATTGAAAAAAATTCTTTTTACTTGCCTCGAGAATCTGAACATGTTATATAATCATGTAGGTCTTATCTGGGACCCGGGGTCCAGCAGTAGCACCCCCTGAGATGAGCATGCACCCCCATTTGTCCTGGCTATTGGGGGGCTTCTACAAACCTGTATATTCCTTGCCAGGGTCCTGCAGGCATGTGCATTTCTGTGATTTAAATTCTTCTCCTTGCTTGTCCTTTGACCTAGGCGTACCTAACAGTACTTTCTTAGCTTCAAAGATGGGAAATCACGGTTACTTAACAACCAAGGGTGTTTGAGTATCAGTTAGTCTATCGTGTCACTTGCTACTTCCTAATATTATGCAAATAAAATTTCTTTCTAGTGAAAGGAAAGAGACATCTCGTGGAGGCTTTAAAGAGGAAGATTTTAGAAAAGACATCCTTGGCATTTAAATACTTTTGACATTTGTCCTTTTGCTTTTCTAAGTTCATTCTTTTGATTTAATACTCTTTGTTTTGAAACGTAAGTTTCAATTTCAGTCCTTGTGTAGGAGATGGAGAGAATCAACTAAATGTTTCAACAGTTATTTAATAAAAAATAAATTTTTCAGGATTTCAATTGACTTGAATCCTTTATGTTTTATAAGAAATTTCATTAAAAAATCATGACACATTTGTTGAGTATAAAGAAATATGACTTGCAGTTAGGGTGCCATTACTTTAGACATGAGCAATTAAACATTTGGGTACAGAAACAGAAAGACTCTACATGACATATGGTCAGATTGGAGAGCAAAATAAATGTGAGACTTACCCAGCCAGAGAAATTATTTGGAATACTGAAATATGATTGCTCCCACACTGGAGGTACACAAAATGTTCTGCTAATTTTATGGGCTATTCCACTAATTCCACAGTTAATTATAAATCTTGTGTAAATTTAGCTTTATGAGAACCTTTTGTTTTTGCATTTTAAGTGTTGGCCAGTAATCTCATTGGCAAATTTTAATACTGAATATGTTTTTCCAGTTCTTAGATTTTCCTATGATACATGTATTCTATAAGTAAGGAAAGCATCATAAATCAAGGGATGAAATTTGGCAGATCCTAACACTGCTCTTTCTTTCTACAGGAAGGAATAGAGTCTGGGGATCCTGGCACTGATGACGGACGATTTTATTTCCACTTGGGGGATGCCATGCAGAGGGTTGGGAACAAAGAGGTAATGAATTTATGGCTTCTTCTTCACTCTAACAGAGGATGAAGTGTTTGTGTGTGTGTGTTGGGGGGGGGTGTTTTTAGGAGCAAATTACAATTGAAAACACATTTTGTGCATACACTTTTGAAAGCAGTGATTTAAACAATTAGCTATGTGTACTGTCTTCAAAATAACCCAGTTCTACCTTAATCTTATTAAGGATTCTGGGGATTTGCTTTTGTAGTTTATTTCAAGAAATCAGCTAAGTAACCATCAGCTAAGTAACCACAGCTTCTAAATTGGGGTGTGTGTGGGGCATGTGTGTGTGAATATATGTATGCTTATGTGTCTGTATGTATCTATGTGTATATCTTTTTTGGTGTATATCTAGAGAAATAGATGTTGCTTTGGAAAAGAATTCTTTAAAATTACAAAAGGAAGACATGACTCTTAAATTGCTTAAATTTTAAAAATATTTTAATGGTTTGCCTAGATTACTTTTTATTCTTTTTTGGAATTTTAAAAGTAGTTTTTCTTATAATGAAGTCTTTGTTTAACCTCTTCCTAAGCACGCTGACCCTGATGATTAATTGTGTAACTTACTTTCTGAAACATTTACTGCCAAGTTTAAGATGCACATTTGTAGGTAGGGTAATGACAGGTACTGACATAAAATAGGGTAGTAACTAAAACAAGTTGCATGTTTTCTCTGTGATTACTACTTTTTTCCTGAGCACAGCTGTCAGCTTCTGTAAACACAATATTGGATCATTAATTACGACATCATGTAGTATCAGTTTCAAGCCCCTTCCACAATCCACTGTGATTTACATGACCCTGCTGGATGGCCAAGTCTACCTCTCCAGCCCTGCACGTTGCAGAGCTTCCCGGTTCAACTGTACTTAGTGTCAGTGACTAAATGAGTAAAGAAAGACACTGAATCTGTGTAACCACTGCATTCTCTGTATGTGTTAGAGTGACGTCTAAGGATAACACAACTTCAGATTTCTAAAATAAATAAGAACATAAGACCATCTGGACAACTGAGGGTTCAGAGAAGCAAGAGAGTTTGTGATGGGATGGTTGCCTGCTACAGACATGAACGGTGATAGAGGATTGGATTACTGACCCTGTCTTCTTCATACATTTATATTAATCTACACCTTCCTCAACTTACCAATCAGTTAACTACACTAGAATGAGATGTTAGAAGAGAAATAAGGGAGGTAAAATTGCTGATCAGTAATCATTTTTATGTTCCTGCATTCTTTTAGATGTGAAAAGAATCCTTTGAAGGAGAGGGAGAAGAAAAATTTTGCTGTAATTCTAACACTGGATAAATGTTTGTGTCTGGTTACTATAAATATAATTGTCCCTAATTAATTTATCTTTGAACATTTCAGGGTCCAGAGCAAAGACAGTTGAAAGAACTCTAATATTTGTCTCATATCTCAGATGAAAACAGCTTTTCCTTCAAGGACAAAGAATTCACTACACTTGTTAAGGGCTTGGTATTTGAACCTGTGGGACTATTCTACCAGCTTCATTATCATTAAAATGCAAAGAGCAGCCTGGTTCTTAGATTTAAAAGGTTCACAAGCGTTCATCATTACAGAAGAGAGACAAGCCTGTAGATGCCCTGTTTTAGTACCTCCCTGATACAGAGTGTCTAGGTTGCATTATCAGGAAGCCACCACCCTTTGTGTTTTCATGCATGGAGCTCTCTTCCCACAGCCCCGAGGCTTATGATAAAATGGGTTTTGAAGAAAATTGTTATTAATAGTGGATAGGAAAAGGGGCAGAGACAAACCTTGATGGTCTTTCAACAGCTACACTTTAGTAGTTTCCAGTATTTCCATAACTTCCAAATCCACATTCTAATTTCCTTTCTAGTCTCATTCTTCAAGTCCAGATTCATATGTCTACTCCCTACTTGGTGTCACCACGTGGCTGTCACAGAGGCAACTCACTTGCCTTCTTCTAAATCATTTTCTCCCGGGTCCTACCTCTCATTCCATGAAATTGCCAGCTTTCCAGAATCGAGGCGTGAATCAGCTTTGCTTGTCCCCCTACTCTTTCCCTCAGGCCCCACTAGTCAGGGCACATTCTGGGGATTCTGCCTCCTGAGTTCTTGTCAGCCCCTCATCCTCTTTCCTGGCTCAGGGCTACTAATTCCAATCTGTGTCACTTGCAGCCTCAGTGACAGCTGCAAGAACCTCATTCTTGCTTGAAAGTCTCACTTTCTTCCTGTCCACCCTATAGTCAAAAATACCGTTGTACAAAATCAAGTCCTATTTCCATGCAGTAACCTAGTATTCTGTAGACAGCTGCAGCCAGCTGTTCTCTCCAGAAGTGGGTCTCGCGGCCCCTGTGCAGGGCACACTGTGAACAGATCAGGCTCGGCTGCTCCACTGGTGGCTGCCCATGACAGGGACATAGCCTGGCTCTTCCAAGTTAGAGACTTCTGGTGTTTTCTTTGCATGTGCATGTTAGTGTGTGATAAAATCATACAAAAGTAGACAACATTGATACAGAACACATATAATTAGCCCAGGCACTCCTACTATCAAATTTTAATATTCCTGATTGTAAGTATAAAATTCTTGATTAGGCAAAAGAGAAGAAGAAAGATTTGAAGATTTCTAACTTGATCATGAATTTACTAACAATTTTTTAGTTGATTTAGATGTTAAAAAATCTAGCTGAATTCATTGAGTCTCCTGTTTAGTCTAATATAACATTTTAATCATTTTGTTTCCCCTCAATGTTAAATGGGAAAGAAATGCAAAATGAAGGGTCCTGTTTGAGGCAGTAGCACTTCCTCCGAATGTCAAAACAGCCCTTACAGGTAGCATCAACTTGGGACTCCCCCAAGCATCCAGCAAATCGAGAACTAAGAAACTGAGACCTCTAACTCTTCAAATGCATGCTGTTTTGGTTTTCTTGTAATTACTTTTTTTTTCTCCCTCAATCTATATGCCTAATCCTTAAAATGAATTACTGATGACACAAAACTCTACTGGGCAGTCAGACTTTCCTTAATATCTTTTTCGTTTGTTTCTGGTTTTTGGTAGTACTTCAGATCAAACCAAGTCCCTGGTGCACGCTAGGCCAGCACTGTTTCATGGTGCTTTGTTCCAAGTCCTGTTGTTTACTTTTACACCAAAAGGTTTAGGAAACAAAATCCTAAATTCAAGTTTGATGAAATCACAATTAATTTCAAAGATGAATACTCTTTCTTTTGTTAAACCCAACAACAATTAACCATTTTAACCATCTGGTAAAGAAACACTAGCTACAATTTACATGTATCTCCAGGTAAATATTTAAGAAAGATTACCATATATGTTCTTAATTTGAGATATTGAGAAAGATATTAAATAGGAAAATCTCTTTTGATAGGTTTTTTTTTTTACAATTATAGAAAGAGAGTTAACCAAATTGCCAAGAAATTTGGATTCTTTTTCCAGATATTTAATTTTTATAAACCTGCTTCAGCAGTTATAAGGTGCACATATTTGGGGCTGTTAGATTAAGTGAGATTATAAAAGTAAGTGGTAAACTGTAAAGTCTTACTGAAACTATGAGGTGACATTGCTGTCATCCTTCACTTTTCTAATGAAGAAAAATTTAAAATATGAATGTTAACACACTTCTAGAAGCTTTTTTTTTTTGCATCAAAAGATATTCAAGTTGATACTAAATGCTTGTTTGTATTGGTCAAGCGTGTATTTGAACTCAGTCTTCAAAAGCAATCACTATAGCAGACTTGTCCTAATAGAGAGGATAAGATTCCATGAACCACTAGGAGAGCCTTCTGTGCCAAAGACAAAGGGACATGCATAGGGCAGGCAGCATGCAGGGAGGCCACTTGGGAGCATATGGCCAGGGCGTCATTGGAAGGAGCCATCTGGAACAACAAATTCCACAGCCAGCTGTTTCTGAAATTCTAATCTTCATGGAGACAAGTTGTATCATGTTGCAGCCTAGAGCCACAAGCACTATGCCTTATGGCAGAAAAAATATGTATTAGGAGCAACAGTTCCCTTTTTAAAAATCTTATATGAAGCCAACCATGGTGGTGCATGGTGGTGGTGGTGGTGAATCCCAGCCTTCTGGTGGGCAGAGGCAGGAAGATTGCAAGTCTGAGCCCGGCGTGGGCAATTTAGCAAAACCCTGTCTCAAAATAAAAATAAAAAAGGGTCAAGAGTGTAGCTATGTGTGAGAGCCCTGGTTTCAATCTCCAGTACCATAAAAAGAAAAAAAAAAACTGAAGTATCTAACTATAATACCAACTGCGAATAATATTTTTCTTTCTACTTAATTTAGTGGAGGATTTACACTTTCTTTTTGGGGTAGCCTGTAATCCCACTATTCTGGGAAGCTAGGGCAGAAGGATACCAAGTTCCAGCCCACCATGGGCAAATTAGCAATTTGGCAAGACCCTGTCTCAAAAATTTCGAGGTAGAGATGTAGCTCAGTGTGATGTAAATTCAATCGCTAGTACCACAAAAGGAAAAAAATCTGATATGGACTATAGCTATATTTAATACTAACTCAGAATAATATTTCCTTTCTGTCTACTTAATTTCATGGAAGGTTACACTATCATTTAGGGGTAGCCTCCTTAAATGTGGGCATGGAAAGTAAATGCATGTGAAATCACTCACCATTTTACCATCCCAATTCAGGAAATGCAAATATCTTTGAAGAAATTATGAAAATTATAATCTGATCTTTTTAAAGAAAACAAAGATAGAACTTACAAATGAAAGCTAAAATATAAACATAGTCTCCTTTAGTGTCTTACATTACTAATCTAATCAACAAATAAATTCTAGACTGCACCAGACACTCAGGGACACAGAAACAGGTGGGACATGAATCCAGTATTCAGAGAACCCCAGAGTGGGAATAAAATGCAAGTGTTCACTTACACTACCAGATCATAATCAGAAACCCAAACAGTATTTTCACCAGATTTCTATAGACTTGGATACTTGACGGGCAAGTTTTTTACTTAAATATCTCAAAGTACAGACAGTCTATGACATAAAGGGGGTGGACTTAAGATTTTTCAACTTTATGATGGTGTGAAAGCCATATGTGTCCAGTGGAAACCATATTTCAAAGTTTGATCTTTTCCCAGGCTAGCAGTATGTAGTACAATACTCTGTGGTGACACTGGACGGTGGCAATCAGTCACGGCTCCTAGTCAGCCATGTGATCACGAGGGGAAACATCTAACACTTTACAGTTTACTGTGTTGCTAAGCTACATACGTTAGGTAGATTATTTGCATTTTTGATTTAGGGTATTTTTAGTTAACATAATCCTATTACAAGTCAAGTAACATCTCTAATACTTTTTTTTACAAGGCAAACACTCTAATCACTGAGCTAAATCCCCAGCTCTAATACTTTTTTTTAATATCTAATTTTAAAATAAATAAAAATTCTTCATTTAAAGACTAGTAAGGAGCCAGTCTTTCTATTTTTTCAGGCATATAAGTGGTATGAGCTTGGCTATAAGAGAGGGCATTTTGCATCTGTCTGGCAGCGCTCACTCTACAATGTGAATGGACTAAAAGCCCAGCCGTGGTGGACCCCAAGGGAGACGGGCTACATGGAATTAGTAAAGGTGAGTGTTAACAGATATTGTCCTCATCTTTTATGTCCTCAAAATCAGAGAATATTTATCAGGGAAAAGAATGTCAGGAAGAGAACAGACTGTATTTCTGGTGGTATTTGCAAAAAGAGTAAAAAAGAATCTTTTCATCCCATTAGCTCAAAGTGACCTTTAGATGATGAAGTTTATGTGTCTGGTTGCCAAACTTTTTGGACTTAAAAATGGCCTTACACTACTGAAAATTACTGAACATCCCAATGAATTTTTGTTTATGTGGGTTATATCTATACATACTAAAACAAATTAAAATCGAGAGAAAATTATTAAAAATTAAAAATAAGAAAGTTTTATGTACGAATTTCTTAAAAAACAACTATTACATGTTAATATGACTAACATTTTATAAAGTGAGAAATGAAATATAGTGAGAGGATTGCAACTGTTTTCAATTTTTACAAATCTTTTTAATGACTGGATTTGTAGAAGACAGGATTCACATATCCTCTTCACGCCTATACCCATTAGGGCAGTAATATTACACATTTTGTAGCCTCTGGACAACACTGTGTACCTGTGCACGAATGAGCATGACAAGATCAGAGAACATCTAGTTCTATTAAGAAAATAATTTTGAGGTGGACAAGGTCATACATGTCTGTAATTCCAGCACTTGGGAGGCTGAGTAAAGAGGATCACAAATTTATGGCCAAGCATGGTGGCATAGTGAATCTCTGTCTCAGGAGAAAAATGGAAAATAGTTTTCAGTTTTCAGGCCCTCTGAAAGAGTTTTGGAAACCTTCAGATATCCCTGTGGTCCTGAGGCTATGGAAAGGAAATAGCAGATATAAATAGTTAGTGTTCTGGAAGATATTTAGGATAGAGAAACTAAATGATCCCAGCAAGTTACTAGCTACAAACAATTGGAAATCTATACACTGGTAAATTAAATCTGAACTTTAATATTTTCTATTTTATGATTTGGGTAGGCTCATGGTCAGAAATTTATTTTTGCCTTGGTAATCTCATGCTTTTTAGATACATTAATCAAATGGAACTTACAGCTTATTTATTCTTAGTTTCAATTATATTGTTTTTTATTCAAAATATGAAAAAGCCATGTACCTTACGGGTTAGATGGACTTCCATGTTCTAGCCTAAGAAATCTAACTGCTACTTATGCGGGGATTGTAGGAGATAATGTATTCTGATTTTCAAGCAATTTATTTTGTGTATGAGGGAATCAGGAAAGAAAGAGCAGGAGTGACAAGACATTGGTAATTCTAAAATGTAAGCAATGGATATGTAGAGGGTTTTTTATTATTCTTACTGCTGTTGGTTGTATGTTTAAATTTTTTCATAATCTTTTTTCAAAAGAACATCTTGAATAAAATCTATCTCGGAGACCTACAAAACTTCATGTATTTTGTTTACTTGGGGAAAAGAGACAATTCAGTGTGGTTTCAGTGTACTGACATTAAATAGGTCTTACTGATGGTGGTTATTCTATATTTCACCGCAAAAGCATACTTTATAATCATCACAATTCAGCTATAAAATAGACAGCCCTCACTTAGGCCTTGAATACTTTATAGATCAGAAAACCATGATATGCTGACAATTTCCAAAGATGCGTTTTAAGAGAACCCATATTCAAAGCCAAAACTGTACAGGAACAACATCTTTCTTGACAAAATTACTACAGTTAACACTGTCTGTTAATTTTTTTTCCTTTGTAAAATTTCATCTCCCCTCATATCAGATTACATCCAGCTGATTCTCCTCTGCCATGTTTTCTTGGTCTCTTTGTGAGTATATTTCCTTGCTGTAGCTTTTGGTTTCAACTTGAAGCAACAGAAATGAAATTCAAATCTGGCTTAAACAACGTGGAACTCTGTTCAGTCACATAACTGGAAGTCAAGCAGTAGAGCAGACTTTCAGGGTAGTACAATGGAGGGAAGTTGTTCTTGGCTTTACATTTTCTCTTTGGTCAACTTTACCACTGTGCCAGCATGATGCAAGATGGCTGCCAGCATATTGCAAGATTGCAACAAGCAGCACCTGGACCGGAGGGTTGAAAAGACTTTAAAGCTCCATAACATTGTTCAGCCATCACTCATGAACGGCCTTCTCAGAATCTCCTGGGAGACCCTTTCCTATTGGTAATGACCATGTCAAAATGAACACTCACAGTTACAAGAGTCTAAGATACAAGGAACTGGCAGCAGCTTCCAGGAGAAGAAGGAGAATATGTCTCTCCATCATTTTAGGAGTAGTTATTCTCTTCAGTCTGACTGAGCCAATTTCCACTCTGGATCCATTACTGGCAGGGGACTATGAGATGATCATCAAGGCAACAGTTCAACCCCTGAGAGGCAGGAAATGGTTAACTTCCTCTGACTGAGTGGCTTATCTGGGGGAGATGGATAACAAAGTCATGATTCTGTTAAGGAAGGAGAAAAGGGTATGATAACTGTTGGAAAGGAAGCCTATCTGGATCCTATCTGATTGTGAACTGGAACATTTTTCTCTGTTTTCTGTTTTTCCTTTTTCATTCATTTTCTAAGAAACCTCCACTGTGGTTCATCTGCTGTGAAAATTTCTACTAAAGCTAAAGTAAAAGGATGGGAAAACATAAGCCATCTACAGTAATCAAAAAGAACAGAAATGGTTGTACTGATATCAGACAAAAAAGATTTTAAAACAAGGAGTGTTAGTAGAGACAAAGAGGGATATTTTATAATAATAAGAAAGCCAGTTCCTTAGGATCGCATCTGCTTTTATACACATTTTTGTGCCTAACAAAGGAACACTGAACTATATGAAGCAAGAAGTAATTAAAGTGAAAAATATGTAAATCAACAGTACTAGTTGGAGATTTTCATAATTTGCTTTTTATAATGGACTAAACTAGGCTTGGTATCAAAAGGAAATGAGACACTTGAGCAACACTAAACCAACGAGATCTCACAAACATCTGTTGAACCTTTCTTCCAACAAAATCAGGATACACAGTTCCCAGGTGCGCATGGAGCATTCTCTAAGATAGGCCAGATGCAGGCCACAGAACAAGCCTCAAGAAATTTAGAAGAATTGCAACCACAGAACATGTGTTTTTGACACCATGGGAGTGAAATTAAGATTTTTAAATGACCAGCTGTAGGTATTTATTTTCTTTTTTTGTAAATGTCTGTATTGATTTTAATTAGTTTATTATTGTAATGGTATGTTATTTTGCAGAATATAACGTATCCTGATCATTTTCAATCCCTTTACCCCACCTCCCCTATCCTTCCCTCTCCCCTTGAATCCCTTCCCCATCAAGAGTCTGCCTTATAGAAATCATTAACAAAAATAAATCTAATAAATTCACAAATGTTTGAAAATTAAACATTGTGCTCTTAAGTAACCAATAGACCAAAAAAAAAAAAAAACTACAAGGAAATTAGAAGATAATTTAAGATAAGTGAAACAAAAATGCCGCATGGCAAAGCTTTTAGGATGTAGCAGCAGTTCTTAGACATTGATACTTGCTAATATCTGTATTTTAAAAAGGAGAATAACTATGAAACATTAACCTGATGATCCATTCTAAGACATTCACATAGCAGAGCAAAATAAACCCAATGCAAGCAGAAAATGAAATAAGACTGAAGTGAAAATAAATGAAATGGTGACTATAACAATAAAGAAAAATTAATAACACCAAAATCTACTTCTTTAATGGTAAATTATTTTATAAGCCAACTAATAAAAAAGTGAAGATTCAGATTACTAAAGTCAGAAGTGAACTAAGATATATCACTACCAACTTTACAAAAGTTAAAAGGATTATAAAAGAATACTAGGAACTAAGATATATCACTACCAACTTTACAAAAGTTAAAAGGATTATAAAAGAATACTAGGAAAACCTGTATATCAAAAAAATAGATAACCTATGTGAAGTGGATACATTATTAAAACACAAACTACTGAAGCTGACTCAAAAAGAAATAGAAAACCTGAATAGACCTATAACAAGTCAAGAGATTAAAATAGTAATTTAAAACTTCCCACAAAAATAAACCCAGGCCAGACCTCTTCACTGGTAAACTTTATCAATTATTTACATAAGACCGAGTACCAATCCTTTATAAACTTTTCCAAAAATATGAGTAAAGAAGCACCAACTCACTTTATGGGGCCAGTATTTCTCCGATACCAAAATCAAAACATATCCAGAAAATATAAAGAGATATATCCAGAAAATATAAAGAACTCTAATAACCCAGTAATAAAAGCACATAATCCAATTTGAAAATGGGAAAAGAATTTGAAATTCAACAAGATATACAAATGGCCAGGAAACACATGAAAAAATAGTGTCACTTGTCATTAGGGTAATACAAACCAAAATCATAATTTGGTGCCACTTTGTAACCACTAAGATAGCTATCGGTACAAAGAAAATTAAAATAAGCATTAGCAAATGCTGGGATGTATCTCAAGGAATTGGAACCCTTAGCCATTGCTGGTTGTTACATAAAGTGCTGCACTTGGAAAAATGGTACAGGAATTCCTCAGAAAGTCCTCAAAATGTTAAAATAGAGTTAACTATATGTCTCTGAAGTTCTACTTCTTGGTATATACCCAAGAGAAGTGAGACCTATGTTCATAAAAAGAATAGGTACATAAAGGTTCACAGTATCATTATTCATAACAGCAAAAAATGGAAACAACCTGAAATATCTAAATGATGAATAACATTTATGAATAAGTAAGTTTAAAAATGATACATCTGCAAATGGTAAATAAGTAAATAAAATATGGACCATCTATGCAATAATAATAGGAATAGAGTTCTGCTATCTGGTATATTATGGATGAATTTTAAAAACATGATGTTATGTGAAAGAAGCCATCCACAAAAGATCACATAGTAAGTACATGGTTATATTCATATGAACTGTCATGATTAGGCAAATTCATGGAGACAGAAAGCAGATTGGTTGTTTCCCCTAGTATGAACACTTTTGCATATATTTCTAATTGTAGTAGTTAACTTTCTAAAGCCAAGGGTTTGCAAGAGAGCAGATTTAATACAAGACATTTACAAGTTACAACATTCATCCATAAACCGAATGCAGGAAGAATGCCAAATGTGTATCTGTGCACGGGCGACCCAAAAGATCCAGTCAAGGGCTGGGAACCCACAGCACTGTCCCATGCATGTCTGTGTCTGCAGATGATGGCTGAAGAAATCTTTACTGGAACCAGGATACGATGCTCGCAGCAGAGGTGAAAACCAGAGCTCCCCTGAAGCAACAGCAGCCATCCTCACGACAGCAAGGCCCCGAACTCCTTCTGCAAGGAGAACAGCCGAGTCCCCTTCGGGAGAACCAGCCCCAATAGAGCTTCTTCTGAGAAACGGCCAGCAGCTATCTTCTGCTTCTGTTCTCCTTTATGTTGTGTTGGCAGCAATCCTCAGGTGGATCTTCTACACCCAAAACCACACCAACTCAGTCCAGCTGGGCGTTCCTGCGCAAGTTGACCATATCAATCCACTACACTAATCTTTATAGCAGCTCTAAAATATAGCTATTATCGTTCTCATTTATATATGAGTAAAACAGGATGAGTGAACTAAAGACATTTACCTAAGGCCCCATACATAACAGTGACAGGGCTGGGATTTGAATCAAGGTTTCCTTATCCTCAAAATCCACGTCCTTGCTGTTACCTCTCAACTGCCTTCGGAGTTACTGATGTTTGCTCCTATGTCTGTGTCCTTTTTGCTACTCAAGTGTCAATTTCAGAATTCTATTTATTTCAGCTTCTTGATTTCAGCTCTGCCTGTTTCAACTCTACCTTATTTAAGAAGAGAAGCAAGGCTGTTAATCACAGGATCCCCAGCAACACAGAATGTGTAACATCATTTGTGTAAAACTGAGTGGTGTGTGGCAGTGCTTTACTTTGCTAAACCTACTTTTATTTGCAGAAATGTTAATATTGTATATGGGATGGCTATCATAAAAGACAATAGTTACATGGTGACCATTTGCCAATAATGTCTATGACAGAAGGAAGCCAGCTGTGTGAGGAAACTCAGGGCCCACGTTGCTTATCAAGATATTCTTCCATTTCCAGCTTACAGATTTGAATATTATGGATCATGGCTCATCATCCATCATTGACATCTTAAAATGGAAATTGTCTAGATTTGGGACCTGCCACGTTTGGCCAAAATACTTTGAGAATAATTACCCAGATTCTGGCCCTAAGTGACTATTAGCTACCTCATATAGCACATTGTCTTTCAAGTCAGTCTCATTGTTTGTTCCAGAGAGACTGAGAGTGCCTTTTTCTTTGAGGGATGAGGCAGTGTTCACTAAAATGCATCCTCTGTGCTGTTTTCTCCATCACTGTGTGGCCTATAATTTAGCAGCTCTGACACTGAGGGTTATGTAACTCAACAAAAGAAAATTAGAGAAGAATATTCCAGTGGAGTTTTCTCTTTGGGGATGGTTTTCGTTCAAATTGATTAGATTGCTGCCCAAATCACAAATATCAAAGTCTTAAGTGCCTTGGGGTTATTTAACATAGAACTGCAACAACAACAAAAAAATAGATTACAGTCTTTGCTAGATTGGAAATAGAAATGATCTCTGGTAGTCAAGGAAAAGCCATCGTGATTTAAGAGTATTGCTCTTTCCTTTTTGAGATTAGCCCTTTGTGCCTCACTGTTCCAAGGCCAATTTAGATGTAAACATCCATGTGCAGAACCCATTATAGTAACACAGAAAACAAATGCACAGCCAAAGCAACTGAAGACTATTGTTTAAAATATCTCCTTTGTCTTCGTTTTTCCTGCTACCTAACTCTACATTTATCTGGGGAAAAAAAGGGAGATCTCTTAAATTTTCTTCTGAGCTTGTTTCAGAGCAGCTCTCAGATGTAAGCAAATAGCATCACAGGTAAGCTTGCGTTTCTTAACACTGTGGTTTTATTACAGTTGGAGAAGTGCCCAGTAATGCTTTGCCAGTGATGTGACAGAGCTCATAGAAATGATTGATCAGACCAGCGCTCTCTGTCATTTTCTCCAGACTTTGGCTTTTATTAATTAAGAAATCCACTGTGTACGAATAACTTCACCTGGACAAAAGTGGGATTTGCACTACATTAGTAGTTCAACATTTCTTTCCATGTAATTAAATATTTGAATGTTTTCAGTGAACTGCTTTTGAAGTAAAATGAATTGAAAAAGGAGCAAAAATGTCAGATTTACATTGGAATGAAGCTGTACATTAAGAAGATTAGCAATTTTGTAAAAATGCAAATGTCTTTGTATAAAGAAGTGCTAAAAGCAATTCCTTAAAATTTATGTAAGAGTTTAGGCCAATTTTTTCCAACTTGAAAACTTTAAACTTTTTAGATTCCAATGATACTTCCACTAAAAATGACAACAAAACAGTGATGATATCCAGAATTTGATGATTATGTGATTTAAAAGTGAGCTCTTTAGAAGGTGCCCTCAGATTAGAAGTAGATTAATTTTGCTGTCAGCTGTGATACTTTGAGTAAGTTATTTCACCCATCTGAGACTTACTTTCTTATCTCTAAATTTAAAATAATCACTTCAGTTCCTCCCCTTCTACATGTTTTAATGAGGCTAAAAAAAAAAAAAAAAACCCAAGAGAAACCCAGCACCTTGAGTGCTCCCATGTGATGCCAGTTATGGCAATGTAGGAAAACAAAATATTTGAGATTCTTTCAGTTATTTCGAAATAAAAGGTCTTTTTCTTTCTCAAAGCAAAATTGGTGAGTTTTCGGTATTTGTCAATGTGAAAAGCATAATGCCTACACACTGGCTTTCTGATCACTTTGGGAACTCATAGTACAGTGCTTGATATTTCAGAATCATTGCAAACTGAATCTGCAGGCTGGTACTCCATTTGGGGTTCTAAAATGGTAGATCTGGTAGGTCATGATCTATGTTTTAGGATATGCACATACCGATCAAGATCTTAATTATATCTATCCACATATGCATCTCTCGTGTATCCGTGTATCAAGCAATTTGTGTTGATGTATACACAGAAAGTCTACCTAGCAGACTTTCAGCCCCTTAAGTTTAGGGTTTCTGCTCTGACTTGTCATGCCTCTGGACTTAGCTGAGGGCTCTGTTCCCAGCAGGTAGGCCTAGAAGGGAAGCCAGAACCTAGTCTCCCCTTTTTCCCTTCCTCTAACTGATAACATTGGCTGGCTTCCAAGAAACCAACCCATCATCTACCATAAGCATGCAGAAAAGCTAGCCTGCTGTTGGTCAGACTTGCAGGAGTCCAGACTGTTATGTCTAGTGACAATCCAGGAAGAGTAACAATAACTTCTATAATAATTGGCCCCTAATGGCCAGGATTCGATTAATAAATGACAGCTTCCCTAATTTTTGTTCACAGTTCCAATTCAACAACCAGAGAGTATCAGATAGGCACACAGGAGAACCCACTTCTAGTTAGCTGCTGCCAGCTTCCCTCAGCCATTAGACTGTACTCAGGGTGCACCTGTCTTTTCTGCACTACTGAACTTTCTCCTCCTTCTGCCTGTGAGTTTTTGCCAAAACACAGGCGACTCTCTACTGCAACAACCTCAGGAAAAATAGCCTTTGCTTTTCTCATTTGTTTATTTCCACAATAAGAAAAGCCAGCTGCTGTCTTTGATCATTATATTTAAACCTAGCAAAACAAAGATAGCTGATCAAAATGCATTAGGACCAGCTAGAGACTGTGCCTTTAATGCTACTAATTTCCTTAGAGGTTTTATTAAAAGTATTGCCTAGAGAATTTGCTTTAGGAGTATTACATTTCTTCGGCTGTTTGCTCTGATGCCATAACCTCAGCTACTCACTGCTGCCTGTATCTTAGCATGGTGGATACTAGAGATATGTTTTGGCTAAGACTTAAGCAAGCTGACTTTATGCCTAAAAATTAAGATACATAATCCCTAACTTAATTAAGATAAAATGATTCTTTCAAAGATAAGATACATACTTTCTAAAAATGACAAATTCCAAGTATAGTCTTAGGTGATTACGTAAAATTTGGTACACGGTGTACTCATGCACCATTGTTGTCAATATATTTTAATTTCAATTTAGTGCATAAATTGTACTTTTGGCCACATTCCTTTTCTTAATTTAGAGTCAGAACTTACCAATTTAGTGGTACATGCACATCTCAGGAATGTTCTCAACTGCCAGCGTCTGGGTGTCCTCAGCGTCTGCCGTTTTTTTTTTTTTACAGCTGATCACACAGTTAGAACCTGATCCTGCTTAGGCTTCTGTGAGCCCTATGAGTTATTGTATTATGTGTGTTCACGTGTTAACAACACAGCTCTCCTCGCCGTTCTCCATAACGTTTTATTTTGTTCCTATAAATTTACTTTTCCCTATATTGATGTTGGTTTTTTCCTGATCCTCTGTGTCTGCTGTTTGATTCCTTAGCTGGAACCAGTTTTAACTTGGTTTGCTTTAGAGTTGTGGGATGGATTATGTCTCCCCAAAATTAGTATGTTGAAGCCCTAAACCCCAAACCTCAGAATATGACTGTATTTGGAGACAAGGTGTTTGAAGAGGTGTTAAGTTAAAAAGAGACCATTAAAGTGAGCCCTAATCCAATCTGACAGGAGTCCTTATAAGAAGAGGAAATTTGAACCCACTGAGAGATGTCAGCGATTTAGGCCCACAGAGTAAAGACTGTCTGGGGACATAGTGAGAAGATGGCCAACTCTATCTAAGCCAAGGAAAGAAGCCTCAAAAACAACCAAATTCAGGGTTGAGGATTTAGCTCAGTGGTAGAGCACTTGCCTAGCAAGTGCAAGGTCCTGACTTTGATCCCCATCGCCGCACCCCCCACCAAAAAAACTCACCAGCACTTCCAGTCTTTGGAGCTGTGAAAACATACATTTCTGTTGTTTAAGCCACTCAGTCTGTGGTATTTTGTTATGGGAATTTAGGAAAGTTATACCATTGATGACTCTCATTGGTAACTCTTCTTATTCAATGGTGTACAGCATTTACTAACTCCCTCAGCAAAAGTGTTTCTCTGAATGGTCCTATGTTCTTCCATAGAAGAAAATATTTAAAGCTCAATTAGACAAATTATGTTCAATTAGAACAAAATTAACGTGACTTCAAACTTTATGATCGTTTTTCATCATCTGAGCACCTCACAGAATTGGCGGTATACCAGCCAAGTAAGGCAAAGGAAGTGTATAGGCCAAGACACAGCAAGAAATTAAGCGGATTATAAATCAATATTTAGATTACCAGAGCTTGATTCAAAACGTAAAAAAATGATGCTAGCAACATTTCCTTACTGTTTTCTCTCTCTGTGTTGCATATCTGTCATATGAAACATCATAACCTTGAGTTTGTGATATTTTAAAGGTACATTTAAAGGACTGGTAAAGGATTTTTCAGGCTTGTAAGCTTTTTGTTTCTAAGCTTCACTAGTGAGTTGGAGTACATATTACAAGGTCTTTTTAATCTAGGAGGAAAGAAGGTAAACAGTAAAAAAAAAAGAACTGATATATTTATATAAATTTATATTTATTTATATATATTTATATTTCCACAAATACATATAAATATATTTATATTTCCACAAATATGCATAAACATATTTTATATTTATGTATATTTGTGGAAATATAAATATTAAGAAGCATTAAAAAAAAATATGCATTTAACATCCTTCCATTTGAACCTTCAAGTAAATAAAAATGAGTAACAATTGTACAGATTTTTAAGGGACAAGACAAAGACAATAACAGATAAATAATACCAGCATCTTTACATAAAAATACCTGATCAGTTAGATCCAAGAAAGCAGAAACCAAGTGGAGGATTTCTGAGGAAGGGATTTGAGGTCTAGAACTACTGGCTCAGCGATTAAAGACACTGCATGCCCTCAAAGCACAGGCCCAGCTATCCTAACATCTTAGAGTACCCAGTAAAGGCAATCTGGTTTGTCAGTGTATCCATGAACCACAAGCACTGCTGTTTCACACAGATGTCTAATCTCTCATTAATTTTTATAAGAATAACAGCCAGCAATCACCAGACACTGAGGAGGCTCTTCGACATGAATGATAAAGAACAAAACGAACAAGAAATTTGTAGCTCAGTAGAAACAGAAAATATAGGGAACAACAAGAAAACTTGAAATAATACCTCTAATGTTCTCAGAGTAATAACAAGAAAGAGTATATCCACCAAACAAATATGAAAAACTATAAAAAGGAACAAAGACCCAAAGAGGTCTCCCAGAAATTAAAAAACATGCTTCACAGGAGCAAGAAGTTCTTGTGTGCTATTGTACAGCAGGTGGCTATAGATAACAGTAATGAACTGTACATTTCAAAAGGCTAGAAGAAAGGATTTGGAAAGTACCATAAAGAATGATAAATGTTTGAGGACATAGATATGTTTAACCTGATTTTAAAATTCCACCACATATCCATGTATCAAAACATAATATGATACCCTATGATCTGTAGACTTTTTATGTATTAGTTTAAAATAAACTTAATTTTAAAACACAATATACAATGAAATAAGAATGTAGTAATAGTGTTAGAAGCTCAGTCAAGAAATCTCCTGGAAAGAAAAACAAAAAGGCAAAGATGGAAAATAGAAAAGGAAAGTTAGGGACTCTGTTTAACATGTCCAACATACAAACAAAAGTAATTCCAGATAGACTAGGAAAAATTAAAGAAAAGTTCATTTAAAAAAATACTAGAAAACTGCCTACAAGTGGAAAATGTGAGTTTCTCTATATTTCAAGGCACCAGAAAGAAAGAGATCTTAAAACTCTCATTGTCTTCTTCATAGCTGTACAGTACTTGCACCCAGAACATGGCCTTTTGGCATACTTACTCCTCTCAGAGACTTTTAAAGGGGAAACCTAAGGCACAGTGTTGAGTAACTTACCCCAGGTTACATGCTAATAAGTTGCAGAATCAGATTTCCAAATGAGCAGTTTGGTTCTTAGCAAATGAGCAGTTTGGCTCTTCTTGGGGTGGGTTGAGAGGGGGAAAGAGCAGGAACCCAAACCCAGTGGATCTCCCAAAGGTAACACTACTAACACTTGCAGTGCCGTGCAGCAGTGCTTTCAGAGTTACCAAAGACATTGGGCTAGGCAATGATTTTTTTGGTTATGACCCTCAAAACACAAGCAAAATAAATAAACAAGTGGGACTACATTAAATTAAAAACTTCTCCACAGCAAAGGAGCCAATCAAAAGTAAATGAAAAGGCAAGTGATAGAATTCAAGAAAACATCTGTAAACGAAACATCTGATAAGTAGCTGTTAACCAAAATGTGTAAGAATTTATGCAACTCAGTAGCAAAAGACCAAATAATTTGATTTGAAAAATGAGGAAAGAATCTGAAAAAACATTTTTTTGATGAAAACATACAAATGGCAACACATATAAAAAAATGCTCAGTATCCTTAATCATCAAGAAAATGCAAATCAGAACCACAATGAGATCTCTCACCTCATACATGTTAGAGTGGATAACGATTGTTGGCAAGGACATAAAGAAGAGAGAACACTTGTAAACTATTGCTTAAACATTGGTGTAGCCAATATGGAAAATAGTGTGAGTTTCTTAAAAAAAAAAAAAAAAAAAAAGGACCAAAAAACCCTGCCATGTGATCCAGCAGTCTTGCTTCTGGGTATATATCCACAGAAAATGAAATCAGCCTCTCCAAAAGATGTCTGCACCTCTGTGTTTACTGTAGCATTTTTCATGATAGCCAAGATGTAGAAACTATATGTGTTCATCAACAGGTCAATGGATAATGAAAAATGTGCTACATATACACAAGGAATTCTATATAGCATAAAAAAGAGGTATTGCCCTTTGTGACAACATGAGTGAATCTGGAGGATTCTGTAAGTGAATGCTGTAGAATCTCACTTATATGTGAAAAGACAAACACTATCCGATCTTACTTATATGCAGAATCTTAAAAATTCAAACTCATATAGTCAGAGAGTAGCACAATGTTTGCCATGCACTAAGGGTAGGGGAGGATGAGCAGATGCTGGTCAAATGGTACAAACTTTCAGTTATAAAAGTTGAGCAAGTTCTGGGGATTTTATGTACAGCATGAGTGTCAGTGGATGTGTTAATTAATTTGATTGCAAATAATCACACAGTATGTACATATGAAAATCTTCATGGTGTATACTTTGAATATATTCCGTGTTTATCAATTAAACCTTTAAAAATAAAGTGGCAGTCATACTTGATAACAAAATTATAAAAAGAAATTACTGAAACCCAAAACAAATTTATAAACCTTCGATCAAATTTAAGAATAGTTCTAGCCTAGGTATTTCAAGAAATGTGGTTTTACCTGCAGTGTGTCCTTCCTCAGGGACAAGTAGAAACCAGTCATTAGCCCAACCCCAGCCGGGGCCCAGGCAAGTTCCATGCCCCTCAGAAAGCAGCTGGTCAGGTCACAGCAAGGCAGATCACTAAGGGAGGCCACCTTTCGAAAGAGAAAGCAAGTCCTGGACTGTGTTTTTGGCAAAGGGTAGAGTGCAGGCTGAGTATCCTCTCTGCAAATTGCCCGAAGCCAAAGTTTATCAGATTGAGATTTTTTTTTATATTGGATTATTCAAGGATCGATAGATAGATGGAAAGAAAACTGGCGACAGGACCCAAGTCTGAACACAAAATTCATTTGTGTTCTATGTGTACCATATACACACAGGCTGAAAGTGATTTTATACAATATTTTAAATAATATTCCGCATGAAAGTTTCATGGTATGGACTTTTCCACTTGCCCTCACTCAAAAAGTTTCAAATTTTGGAACATTTCAGATTTCAGAGTTTTGAGTAAGGCATGTTCAATCTGTAGTATCAAGAGATTTTCTAAAGGACTTAATACTATTCTTCACTAAAGAAATAATATTAAGTGCTTTAGAAAATTAAGCCACAAAAAAGGGGTAAACTTTTTTAAAGTGAAGTATTCTCATTACAACTCAAGTTTGAATGATACCTCATTGTCATAATATTGTAAAATCTGAATGTGAATTTACTGAGATGTATGAAAGATTTGTGAAATTAACTATCACAAGGATGGAAAAGAGAAAGACATCAACTTGTTAAATCATTAACCTTCCCTAGTAGGTGAGTGATAAGGTCTAAAGTTAATAAATCAATAATAGTAATATAAACATGTTATTTTTTATTATCTGTGTATGTTGGTAATGCGTAATAGTTACATTCATTTTGGGAAATGTATATATATAAATATTTATATATAAATTTATATATATATGGCATATCTTGATCATTTTTGATCCTTTCATCCCTTTTTCTCCCTCTTATTCCCTTCCATGTCTCTAAAAATTTTGCCTTTTTGTTTACTACCATCCCTCTTTTATTTTAATATTTTTTTATTTATGAGTTTGGTTTCTCGTATAAGAGAAGCCATGCAATCCACAGTTTTCTGTATCTGACTTCTTTCCCTTAATATGGTCTCAGATTCACCCATTTTCCTGGTGATGACATGATTTCATTCCTTATGGATGAAGAATACTCTGTTGAGTATATATGTGTGTGTGTGTGTGTGTGTGTGTGTGTGTGTGTGTACACCATATTCTCCTTATCCATTCATCCGCTGGTGGTCATCTAGATCATTTCTAGAGCTTACCTCTTGTGAATTGTGCTGCTATAAACATGGGTATACATGTACAGTATCACTATCGTGTGATGGCTTTAATTCTTTCTGGAATATACCCAGGAGAGGTAAAGCTGGGTTAAATGGAATTTCTATTTTTAGTTTGTTGAAGAATCTCCATGCTGATTTCCATAGCTGTACTAGTTTACAAAATATTTATATTCAAGCAGGTAAATAATAGAATAATATTTAAAAGAACTAGCTAGATGTTGGATTCAGGATTATTTTCATTATGAGATTTCTGCTAATATTTGATTTTTTGCCGGCAGGTGCTGGGGATCGAAACTCAGGGTCTTGTACTTGCTAGAGAAGCACTCTATCACTTGAGCTAAATCCCCAACCCTATTTGATATTTTTTTTAACGTGGGTTTCTAATTGAATAAAAATATTAGTAAGGAAAATAAGAATTTGTAGTAAGGTGAACAGGGGAGCATTGTGGAATTAGTAGGCCTTGAAACTGGGAAGTTTGTAGATGACTAGAGTGCCAAATATAGCTGAGATTGAAAGCTGAGATTAAAAGGCAAGTACTGGCGATGTGTTTATGAAACCATGTAGCACTGTAATAACAAATACATCTGTTTTCTAAAGTCTCTGTAGCCACAAGAAAAAATGTGCATTAGGAACTTTTGTCTTCCTGCCAACCCACTCAATTACCAGTGCTATTAGTTTCTCCTCTCAGTTTTATGAAATGGATGAATTTAGGTCAAGGAAATAATATTTTAAACAAAAGCTTTAAAACGTAAGCATTGTTTGCTGTATGTGAGCATTTGAGTTCCGGTTGGAATTTCAAAAAAGAAAAAATCGTGTTCTACCAACTCAAATCACTAACTGAATAATATCACTTTAGAGAAAGCTCATATTTCCCCGTCCCTCTCCACCCCAGAGGGTCTGAATCTTTCTGTGGTCTGAATCTTGCTGTGGTCTGAATCTTTCTGTCCCCCTCAAATTCATATGTTGAACTCCTGAGCCCAAGGTGATGGTATTCCATAGAGAGGCTTTGGGGAGGAGATTGGATCACAAGGATGGAGCCTTCCTGAATGGGATTCGGGGCCTCAGAGTGCTACCATACCCTCTTTTAGTGTGGGAGGTCAGAGTGAGAAGGTACAGTCTGTGAACCAGGAAGCAGGCCTTCCACAGGCACCAAATCTGCCAATTCCTTTATCTTACACTTCCAGCTCCCGAAACTTAAAATATATATATATATATATTTCTGTTGTTTACAGGCCCCCCGGGATATGGTATTTTCTTGTAACAGCCCGAATGGACTAAGACACGTGCAACACTGTGTAATTAGGCTATGCCTTTAATCTGTTATAGCCAGAGAGTTTCATAAAATGTGTTTCCTTGGTGTGCAGTTAAAAATGTTCCCAAGTTCCATTTCACCTCTCTCCCTAAAGAAAGCATCCCTGCATAGAGTTATTACTTCGGTCAAACACTGTTTACGGCCAGGCATGGTGGTACATGTCTGTAATCTCAGCACTCTGGGAGCTTGAGGCAGGAGGACTTCAAGTTTCAGTCCAGCCTGTGCAACTTAGTGACTTGGCGAGACCCTGTCTCAAAAAGGGTGAGAAGGGGGTTGGAGATTTAGCTCAGCAGTAGAGCGCTTGCCTAGCAAGTGCAAGGCCCTGAGTTTGATACTCAGCACCAAAAAGAAAAAAGAAAAAAAGGTGAGAATATAACTCAGTGCAAAGGCCCAGCGTTCAATCCTGAGTATTTAAAAATAAAAAAGTTTACATTGAACTATTAGGAGATCATGATCATTGTTATTTTTTGTTTTTCTTTATGTACCCAGTTTAACTCGTGCTGTCTTTTGGTTCACTCAGATTTCCCCCACTTGTGAGCTTTCTTTGAGTTGTGCCTCTGCCCAGTCCTGACTGGGAAGTATGTGACTGTCCACGGACCTTTAAAATGTCTGCTTTTGATGGGTGCCTGAACTGACAGGTGCTCAGTAAACCACTGTACAGTAAGTCCCTGACTTAAGGGAACATTCGAGTTGAGAACTTTCACAAATACTAGCAGAGCTCTCATTAGCATCTAATATTTGTAGACTCTAACAAACTGCAGAAATAGCTCACATATCTGCTGGGCATTGTCACAGTTGTGCTGCCGTGTGCTTACTGTACCGTAGTGCAGGGCTCAGTCAGAGCCCAGGATGTTCAGAAGCAAGAAGAAATGCAGTGTTGATGTGAAGGGGACTGCTAGGAAGCGCAAAGCAACATACATGGTATCTTTGTGTCAAAGGTATGTGAGACTCACTTTGGCGGATTTGCAAATGAATCTGATTTACAAACATTCTCCCAGAACAGAACTGTTGGTAAGTCAGGGACACTCTATGTCAGAAGCTGTGAGATTCTTCCATTGTTCTTTTGCTGTACCAGGGAAAAAGGCCCTCAGTGCAATCACCATGCCTCGGTGTGACCCCCTCTTCTCCCACAGGTGACTTAGGAATGGGGAGATAGCAGAGGGGGTTTCTGGTGCTGTCTCTCCTGACCACTAGGTGGTGGGTTCTTAGGCTCATTAACCAGTCCAGGATTCATTTCATCATCCCTAAGGTGAAAGTTTCCACTAGATGAACAATGTAGATCCTGCCAACTTTAAAATGCAACGACAAAGTATTGAACTCAAAAGACAAATAATGCAGGCTATTTTATAATGGAAGTAAGTTAGAAATCTGCTTAGGTAGTATGATATAGCCCCACTCTAAGGCCTGGAAGCTCCATGGAAAGCCAGTGGCCCAAGTCCACATCGAAAGGCTAGAATCTGATGTGCATAGGCAATGGCAGCAGCTCAAGAGTAGGATGTGTGCAAGCTTCCTCCTTCTTCCGCTTTTCTTCCATCTGGGCTCCCAGCCCAATGGATGGTGTCAAGATGGTGTTATCCACATTCAGGGCAGGTCTTCCCCTTCACCATTTAGTAGTTCACTGACACACATGCCACTCATCTCTGGCAGTACCCTCATAGGAAGCCGGAAGTGCTCCTTACCGGCTTTCTAGGCCTCTCTCAATCCAGACAAGTTGACAACCAAGATTAACCATCACAGTTAAGGTTAGAACACGGCTGACCTTTTAGCACAGGTATGTGGAGCAAAGTATTGGGGCAATCTTTCTGCATTGGTTTGCTCCTTTTTGCTTGAGTCTATCATCCTATATATGTGTGCCACGTATAACAGTGGAAAACAAAGTTTAAAAAAATCATTACTACCCATGGAAAAGTACCTTGGCAACACTTCCTAGGGAGACTGAGGGAGAAAGGTGCATGAAATGGCATTTCACATTAAAAGACAACCTGTTCTTAAGGAAAAAATAAATAAACTATACTGAGTGATGCAATCACTTTAACATTTCCCCTTGGGCTTTATGCCCTATTTAGTAACAAAAGATCAGCTGTTTTTAACTATGCTCTTAAAATCAGCTTTCAAAAGAAATGAAAGAAACTTCTAAAATACTAGGAGGAAGAGAGGAAGAACTTGCCCTTATAAGGTGCCAGTAACCTCATTTGGAAAGTAATTTCATGTGTTAGAGAAGTAATTCTCTCTTTGTCTATGTGACAGTTTAACAAGATTGTAACAGATTTACCTAGCAATTTGAACAAGTTACAGTAACCGTAGTAAGTGATGGCAATTTGGGTACATTTGAGAAGATGTGAACAAACCAAAATCCGGAAATACATTTGTTTTGTCTTTCCATGATCTTGAAATTCTTAACAGCACCACTGAATTCTGTCAATCTGGGGAGCTGCCAAAGTGAGGACTTTTGAGTATCTCCTTATTGATATACAGTCTTTGACTTGCTAATCATAGATTGCCTACTTGGGGTGAAAAAAATATATGGAAACTAGTTGGTGGACTGAGTGCTGAAGGAAGAGAAATGAGCAGCACCCTCCAAGGAAGGCGATGGTAGAAGAAGGTATAGATGTTGACGCAGAGTAGAGGGTGGGTTTTGCAGAAATAGAATTATGAACTCAATCTCTAATGAAATTCTCTTGCCCTGTAATATTTTAATGACCCTCATGTTTTCATATGATCTAAAAAGTGCTGGCTAGTGTTAAAAGAGAAAATGAGAACAAATCTAGGTTATAGATTTTAAATGGCTTTATTTATGATTCCAGCATCAGGCAGCAAGTCTGCATTCATAATAATTCATAATGCTGCACCTCACAAGCAGGTTATATTTATACCAAGATACAAAGAAGTTACATACAGAAAATGGAAGTAGGACAGCCCTACTAGTTACAACTCAGGTCTGTCTTATTTGAACATGCTTTGAACAGTTGACCATCAGTGATTGGCTGAGACACATACCTTGCTACAATAGTAGTTGCAGTCTGTTTACTCATCAAATTACAGGGTACTACATATGGAGAAGGCTTTAAAATAATCTTAAAATATATATGGAGGTAGTTTTGGCAAGACTTACCTCTGAGTTGGCTGAGATTGGCATCATGTTTTCACACATACCTGAGATTAAGTTTTTGAAGTCCTCCCCCATGTGGTCATCCTGACAGCTTTTTTTTTCCTAAACTGAATCATGAATTCATAAAATCTGGGTTGATAAAAACACTTTATACCTATCTCATGCTTTGTTTTACCCAATAAAATTTCACTTTGGTTGACTAATTCAAAAGCTAGAGAATGATGTTTTACAAGGCAGCTCAATTCATTTTCAGTATGTTCATTATTTTCACATTTTGTATTAAAATTTTACTCACTGTACTTGTAAGTTCTGGTCTCCTGTTCTCAGCCACATACAATGTATCTGACTCCTGATTCTTGCTGAAATCAACTAGTGGGTTCCTGCCTATCTTCACACACATACGCTCAATTATTTCATGCACATCTCATCTAACATAGAAATGATTTAACTAATTGACATTTCAAAATGCCAGTTTAGCTGGACAACTTTTTCTCTTTCCTACTATAGGAAAGCTGTTTTATTCTTTTATTCTGGTAGCAGTTCATCTCAGCTGGCTGCTCTGGATATCACCCCTGCATTCTTGCCCACTCTGGTCCCACCTGATTATCACCCACCCCTGACTGACAATGAAGTATGCTGGTCAGATGGCAGGAGACTTTCTGGGGGATCCACTGGTACCACCTGGTCACTCCTTCGCTCTACCAGTCATAAGCCCTGGCTGGGGCTAAGGCAACATCATAAATAAGAAGGCAAGGAAATATTTTTGTTTGGGTGAATTCTAAACACTGGGGCAATTATTTGCTATGTTTTGATGTTAGTTTTAAAATGCATTAAATGATACATTTCCGATGTCCTTTAAAGTTTAATTAATATTTACCCTACTGATTGGCATATTTGTAAGGAACTCTACTGAAAGGCAAAACTAAATCTGAGAAAACTGAAGTAAGCGATCTAGACGAGAGCAAACATTTCGTTATTTTATTAAGCAAACAAACAAACAAAAAACTAAAAGTCATTATAAAGATGCTCTGCCAGGCATATTTTCAGTCCAGTGAAACTAGACCTTCCTTCTAGTCCTTAGAAAGAAACTGGAAGTTAATCCGTGATGAAGGCCTTGCAGTGATGGATAAAGCCAAAGGTCTTTTCCTGCCTGAAGATGAAAACCTGAGGGAGAAAGGTGATTGGAGCCAGTTTACACTGTGGCAACAAGGTGAGCTCCTGACTTCTAGATTGTTCTCTGCAGCCAGTGACCTGAGGACAAGTGATAAGAGTCTTCTGTGATATCACCAGAGCCGTGATTCCTGGACTTAAATGAACCTGCCCTGAAAACCTAGATTTGTAAAATGCATTCATTGTTTTAAAAAAATACATCTGAGCAATTTGTGCACATATGTGCATATGTGTAGGTATGTATATTATATACATGTGTATTTGCATAAATGTATATAAGCAGTTTTTTATTTTTCCTGGTCTTTCTGAATGTTGACTATGTTACTGATAGTATCTCTACTGTGTAGGTATAATTGAAAAGTCCATCATGTGCAAATCAGCAGATTAGTAAAAAGCGTCCCTGAGCCTCATTTGCATCTATAAAATAAAATGATGTTTCCATGAATGAGACATATTAGAAATGGCTAACACACCAGAATGACAAGAGAGTAACTACTGAGCATGTTAGAGATAAGTGGTTCTTGTCCAACTTTACCTTTCTTGAGCCTAATCTGCACCCAGGCACATAGATGGAGCTACAGTATATGTGTTCAGTGAGTTAATGTATTTATTCTAAAAAGAGGAGCTTTTAACTTTAAGGTTCTTTCCCCTCATTTGTTAATGGTAGCTATGCAAAAGGAAGTTCATTTTGAAGCCAGGCATGATGGTGCATGCCTGTAATCCCAGCACTTGGGAAACTAAGGCAGGAGGCATGCCAGGAGTTTGTGGCCAGCCTGGGCTACACAATGAAGTCAAGGCCAGTCTGAATTACATAGCTAGACTCTGTCTCAAAAAAAAAAAAGTTCATTTTGGTGACCAAACATGTGCCACACATGTTTAGCTACACGCACACAAAAAGTTGGAATACAATAAGCAGTCAGTTTACATAATAGACAAATAAGGACAGTGATTTGTCTCAATTACATTTTTGGAATGCTTCTATGTAAGAAGAAGGTAAGTTACCTCAGTAATATTTTCAAGGATATATCCATCAGGAAAGAGATCACATGATTTCAAGTGACTCTCTCAATTTTTTTTTCCAACAAGATATTTTTTAAAAAGAGCTGTACCATCCTTATATGGGCTAAATGCAAATTCCTATTTGGTCCATCACAAAGATGATTCAGTTCTTTTGTCATTTGAGCATTCAGTTGATGCTTCAATTCCATTATATCCTTCATGTTTTGTAGAAGCTATCTGGCTTCCTAGGCCAGTGCTTCAGAATAGCAAGCACCCTAGCAGTAATCTCCAGAAACTGTAGTCTCTAGTAAATATAGGTGCCTTGATAAAGGTGAAATATGCAAATATTTATAGGGATATAAAAATATTTTAAATAAAAAATTATATTAAGCAAGAAAGAAAATAAAAAATAGAGACTATAATTTGGTTGGAGACAACACTTGACTTTAAGTTTTCACTTCTTTGTCACACCTGATTTTCTATGAACTATTTAGAGTAATTTCTTATGTCACTTTTTTACTTTCTTTCTTGACTATAAGAAAGTTATATTTTGTTTTTTTAAAAAACTCTTATAATTACTTCTTTCTTATGTTATTATGGTTATATTTTCTAATTGTTGCTTTTATATTTTTTTTACTCCTCTTATACTTTTTGTTAAATATTTTTAGTTCTTTTAAATATTTTGACTGGGACTCTTTAGTACGTTTATTTTTATTATTTCTTCTCTGTTGATAAAAGCAATTAAGTCTGACCTCTAGATACAGCTTTGGATGCATTCCATTATACATAATATATGGTATTTTTACTGAGTTGTCACCAAAAATAGACTGCATTTCTGTCCTGATTTCTACTTTGACCCAAAATAATTTAGAGATTGGGGTGTATGTGTGCGTGTGTGTGTGTATGTGTGTCTGTGTGTTTGTGTGTATCTGTGTCTGTGTGATAAGCATACTTTCTAATCTGTTGCAGCTACATCATCTTTTAAAAATTAATTTCTAGCTGAGTGTGGTGATGTAGATCTGTAAGCCCAATACTCTGGGAGGCTGAGACAGGAGAATTACAAGTTTGGGCCCAGCCTGGGCAATTTAGTAGCTTGGCAAGATCCTGTCTCAAAAAAAAAAAAAAAAAAAAAAAAATCAATGTTCTGGGAATGTAGCTCAATGCAGAGGCCCTGTTGTCAATCCCTAGTACAAAAATAATATCAAACTTTTAGTTTTATATTATTGTTATTAAAGACTATTATTCACATAGTTTCCCTTTCAGGAAGACTTATTAAAGTTCTTTGCAGCCTCCTATTTGTGGGTTCCAGGCATCTACAAGGGATTCAGCAACTATTTTCTGTAAACAAATTAATAGTGTGAAAAGTGATGGCTTGCCTATTTTATTAGTATATGTTTGCAATACATAGTAAACACATTCATCATGAAGAGCTAGTACATGTACATATCACATCTTGATCCTTTTTACTTTCCCTTCCCCTCCTCTCTCTCCCATCTCCCTCCATCCCCAGATCTTCTTTTTTGTCTAAATTCCATTAATTTCCACTCTGATCTTCAAAATTTCTTCTATTAGTTTTAGATTTGGATTTTTCTTGTTTCTCTGGCACCTTGAGACTCATCATTAAGTTATTTTTTGTTATCAGTAACATAATTTGCACAGAAGCAGGATGGAACCCTTAAGGCAGATGCCATCTCAGGTGCTGTGGCTCAGAAATAGGAGAGAATCCTGCACTGGACCGGTTGAGAGGAGTCATGGGGCAAGGAGATTGTAGGGCAGTTTGGTTAGCCACACTGAGAGATCTGAAGAGGCTGATGAGTATCTGGCTTAGTGAAGACTTAAAGGTTGTCCAAAAACCTTATAAAAGCATGCTGCTAAGTAGTTAATCCCACAAAGCTGTGGCTGGAAGTTTTATTTATACCCAAATGGGAAGTGAAATCATGGTAGATTTCTCCTATGGTCTGACTTGTGTCCCTATAAAAGTTCATATGTTGAAATTCTAACTCCCAGCAGGACAGTGTTCAGAGACAGGGCCTTTAAAGAGATAAATGAGATCAAGTATGATAGGACTGTTATCCTTATAAGAAAAGGAAAAGAAACTGGAAACATGCAGACACAGAGAAAAGGCCATGTCAGGATACGGCAAGAAAAGGCCATCCACAAGCCAAAAGAGAAGGTTTAGAAGAAATCGAATCTGCCAGCGTCTAAATCTTGAACTTGAAGCCTCCAGAACTGTGAGAACATAAATTCCTGTTTAAGCCACCCATCTGGTGTTATTTTGTTATGGCATATTTTATTATGGTATTTTGTTGTGGCCGAGCCTGCTAACAGTCTCTAAATGTTATAATTGAAGCTGATCTGCATTCCTTTTTGAATGATCAGCTGTTTAGAATTGAAAAAAAAAGACAGTATCAGCAAATATAAAAGCTTTTTCACTACAAATGTTTTTAAATTGCTTTGTATACAGGGTCAGGGGATATAGCTTAGTGGTGTGAGTACTTGCCTAGCATGCACAAGATGCCAGCTTCAGTCCCCAGCAAATGAAAAAAAAAAATTATGTGTGTACTGTGGAACATCTATTTTGCTCACATTTTAGTAATTATCACCTACAAGGACTAAAATACACAGTAGGAAACGTGCCACACATGTGCAGCCACCTTTTCTTCTAGAACCCATGGAAGATGGTGCTAAATGATCCCCTGTTCTTTACAAATCACCTCAAGGTGAACCTCTGAATCCTTCTCAAACCAGTATTGTTTTGACAACCAGTATCAATGGATCAGAGTCATGTAAAATGGGCCCTGTTGTCATCCCAACAGCAGAGCCTTGAAATTTAAGAACAATATAACCCAAGTTCTTAGCTCCAGGAACGTCCCTCATAAAGAATATTCACATATAAATGATATATTTAAGTGATTCTTTCAGATCCTTGGCAGTTAGATCTCTTCCCAGGGCAATTCCCAAAGAAACAAAGTATACTACTTGATGAAAGTTAATTTAAGCTAGGTGTAAAATTATAAAACAACAACAGAGCCACTCTGAGTTGCTGGGCATTCCTCCTTCAGTTACATCGAGTTAGTTAATTTGCTCCTGAGCAGTTGCCTTCTAACCCAAGATGCAACAAGATGAGAAATCGAAGAGCCCAGAAACCCCAGTCCTCCGTTATATCCCTAATGCATTCTTGTCAGCTATATAATGTGAGTGTTTCTCTGAGCTTCAAATTCCTCATCTTAAAATGTAAAAGAATTTAAAAAAAATTTTTTTAAATGAAATGACAATAATGACTTAAGTATAGGGTTGTTACTAGGGTCAGTGAACACTCAGTGAAAGATCCGACACAGTTTTCCAAGATATGACAAAGCTACTACCTTTCTGTTACATAACAGTAGCACATTATGTGATTGTAGTAGTAATGGAAAAGTGTTCCTGGGTCTTGGCTAAAAGCATGGACCCTGCATCCAGCCTTGCTGGATTGGAATTCCCAGTTCTCTGTTCTGACGTTTATTGTGTGACCTCTCCTGTGTGTCAGTTCCTCTCCTGTAAAATACAGTGAGTGTCTCTCTTCCTGGGTGTTGCAGACATCAGATGCATCTCACGCATGCAGAGCCGCTCCAGGCCCATGGCAAGTACTGGGAAAGTGTTGCTGCATTGCCTGGAGCCTTCTGATCATGTGTGAATACTTCAAACCACCAGTAGCAATCCACAAATGTTGAGTCTTTAACTGCACAGCTTTTCCCCTGGAGAGAATCTGTGCTGTTAGACTAGAAAGAAAACAAGTTGAGTATCCCTAATCTGAAATGCTTCTGTTCTGAAGCATTTTTTCAGATTTTGGAACATTCGCGTAGACTTTACCAGTTGAGCGTCTGTAATCCCAAAGTCTGATCCAAAATTTAGAACTTTTTGAGCATTGTATTGACACTCAGCAAGTTTTGGATTTGGGACTTTTAGATTAGAGATGGTCAACTTGTGTATGTCTAAAGGGCCAAAGGTGCTCTCTAGTCCAGTCCTGAACAAGTGGCGATCCTAGCAACAGTCCCTTTAGCTGTCCACTTATTACCTGTCATTCAGGGAAGGCATGCCTGTTCTAGTGGCATTGAGCAGCCCTCACCACTGTGTTGTGGGACATGTAACAGACTGTGGTTGCTCTTCAAGCCACCAAGCTTCACTCAGCCACTGCCTGACTGGTACAGAATCCAGAATTAGGGACTCTTGCCAAGGTGTCCCCAGCCCTTGGGGAAGTCCCGAAGGCTAGGGCTTTACAACGCTTCATGATGGCTTATATGCTTGTATAATATTTGTTCAAACTGACATTTATTATTTGGTTCATTTGAAGTACTCCATCAAAACTAAAAGTAGCAACTAACATTTTATTCAATTAAAAAGCAAAAAGATCACTTAGTAAAGGCTAATGTAGATGTATGGGTTTTCTAACATACTAAGATCCACTTGATTGAAGCAAGTATCTTTAAGTTTCATCTCTTGTAACTCTCATTTTGTTCTCGTGGTACGATTATCTTCGGACACAACTAGCGTTAATGAAATATAATTAAACTCAGCTTTAGATGTAGCGGACCTTTGTAGGAATTTTGAATAGGGAATTAAAGTGTTTCTGTCTTTCAAAGAGTGCATTGTTTTACTCCCCTATGAGAGCATATGATATTGTGTATATTCTCCAATAAACAGTGATTTTATAGAGTATAAGAAATCTGCATCATCCAGGATGCTTAAAACTGTGTTCCAGAATTTGTATCCCCAATAGAGCTATGCATAGAAAATATCATCTCTCCAAAACCTGTTTGTCCTTCTCTTCATTTAAATGTCATTCTTTATTTACATTTAAAGGATGATTTGTACACTGAAAAGACATTAAATTCCGATGTAAAATAGTGTTTCGTAACTCTTTGATATAATCCTAGAAATGTATTTTTAGGTTAGATGTATATTTTCCTTCCTTAGAGGATTATTAGTTTCCCGTGGCTGCCAAATTACCACAGACTTAGTAACTTAAAAATATGCACATTTATTATTTTACAGTTCTAGGAGTCAGAAGTCTCTAATGGATCTCACTATGCTAAAATCAGAGTGCTGTAATTTTACTCCCCATGCTCCTAGAGACTGTCCATATTCCCTGGCTTTTGTTCCTCTTCCATCTTCAAAACCAGCAGTGGTCACTTGGTCTTTCTTACTCTGTACCACTCTGAATCTTTTTCCTCCCTTTCCCATATCCAAGGACCCTGCGATTACACTGGGCCCTTGCAGTTAAGCAGCATAATCTCCTTAAATTCAGCTCACTAGAAATCTCAGTGCTATCTGCAGCCTTAATTCCCCTGTGCCAAGTAATATAACAGGATCCTGGGATTAATATATGGACATCCTCAAGAAGGAGCATTATTCCAACTGCCATATTAAGTATTCAACACGTACCTTGCCCTTTAGATATCCTTAGTTTAACTGTCTAACACTGACAGAAAATTCAGGTCCTTGCTCTGTCAATCACTGTTTATTAGAGGAAGACACTTTGTCTTTTCGTGTTTATATGGCCTTCTTATTCCTACAGTATGAAAAACTATGTATATGGTCCAAATGGGGTGAGTTAAGGCTTACTGTGATTTGTTTATTTGTTTGTTTATTTTGATATGGGGTCTTACTACATTGCTCTTTTGCCCAAGCTGGTCTCAAACTCCTGGGCTCATGTGATCCAGATCAGTCTCCAGAGTAGCTGGATTATGGGTACATGCCATAGTGCCTTACTTGAGACTTATTTTTAACAATTATTTTTTCTTGTTTATTGTTCTAGGAAGAAAAAATGAAAATGCCTGTAAAGGAGCTCCCAAAACCTGCACTTTACTAGAGAAGTTCCCTGAGACAACAGGATGTAGAAGAGGGCAGGTACCAAGAGTGTTTTCAGTACTAAGGAGGACACAGTTGTTGGGAATGAAGGAGAGCTGAGCTTTACAAATAAATGATTATTTCCTTTGTTCCAATGCATGCCTCTTTTTTTACTCACTTTTTAATGAAACATAATTTCATATCATTGGTATCAGAATTGAGGGTAGAAAATGGTCAGTGTTTATTACTTTGTGCAAATTTTGAGTGCTTATTTTTAGTCCTTTCACAAGGGAATAAGATGTGCATATAAAGCCTGAGTCTCCCAAAGGCTCTGATCCAGACTGATGGTAATTTTGTACTGTCACTTTAATTTACAAGTTCCTCTACACTTTGATAAAAACATGATTGAGTGTCATGTTTTCTATGCAGATCAAATATTCCATCATGCACCCTGGAACTCATGTGTGGCCACACACAGGACCCACCAACTGCAGGCTCCGCATGCACCTGGGCTTGGTGATACCCAGAAATGGCTGCAAGATCCGATGTGCCAATGAGACCAAGTATGTTTCCTTCATTGTTTCTCTCATCCATCACATCTGAGGATGAGTGTTCATTATTATACACCTGTGTTCTGTTGTATTATCTTTCTTGCTTTGTAATGGAAGTAGACTGAACCAGGGTGATGTTAATACAGCCTCTTGAGTCTGCATCCCTTCTTTGTCCTTCCTTTTAGTCGAGACACTGCCCATTCTAGGGAAGCCCTTCTTAGCATTTCTCCCCAGAGCTCTCCTGGCTATGAGCCTTCTTGCTTCTCTCTCTAGGTGGACAAACTTGCATTCAGAGTCAGCTAACATGTATTAAGCCCCATATATATTACACATTGTACTTGAGGGTTGTGGTGGACTGAACACCCAGCTGAACTGAGTTGGTGTGGTTCTGGATGTAGAGAATCCATCTGAAGGTTATTGCCAACACAACATAAAGGAGAACCGGAGCAGAAGACAGGTGCTGGCTGTTTCCCAGGAGAAGCTCTGCTGTGGCTGGTTCTCCCAAAGGGAACTCAGCTGTTCTCCTCACAGAAGGAGCTCGGGGCCTTGCTGTCATTGGGGATAGCTGCTGTTTGCTTTGGGGGAGCTCTGGTCTTCTTCTCTGCTGTGAGTGTTGTACCCTGGTTCCAGTATAGATTTCTTCAGCCTTTTAGTGCAGACAGATTTACGTGGGTCATTGCTGTGGGCTCCCAGCCCTTGATTGGATCTTTGGGGTCTCCAGTACATAGATACATGTTCTACACCCTTCCTGCATTTGGCTTCTGTGTGTGAATGTTGTAATTTGTAAATGTCCTGTATTAAATCTGCTCTCTTACAAACCATTGACTCTAGAAAAGTAAGTAACACAAGGGTTTACTACTTGAACTATTCATAAATACAGCAAGTCCCTTTTCCTGAAGAAAACACTCTGTGACATTTCTTTTTTGCTTCAGAGCAGACATCATGATGTGATGGAAGCCAGCCATCTTTTTCAGATCCCAGCTCTGCCGCCTAATCCCACATAACCTTGGCCAGTTACTTAATCCCCCCAAATCTCAGCATTCTTGCTTATAAAATTGGCAGTGATACTATCCACTTTGCAAGGCTGATGCATGGATTAAATGGAATGATGCTGATAAAGTGCTTAATCCCTGCAGTGACATCAGTAGGATGTAGATGTTAGGACTACTTTTCTCCATGTTTTTCTTGCCCTATCGTGGCAGGTTTATTCATGATCCTGTGAACAAACCACACTGTTCTGACTACTGTGCTTGTTATCCTGATACTTGCTTCCTCTGACACACCCATCTCTTTAACTATCCAAAGTAAACGTATTACCAAGATCCAGTGTATTCTCATAAAAATGGAACCAATTTTCTGATTTCTTAGAATGTACACAGTATATCTCCTCAGTGATCCTGCTATCTATTATTGTTTTCTGTTAATTAGTATTGTATTAGCCTGATCTCCGCAACAAGCAGTAAGCTCCTAGAGTTCAGAAACCAAGAGTTTATCTTCTTAGGTTTTTCTCACTGTCCTTATTAGAAGTCAGAATAGAGGGTCAGTGTTCGGTAGTTAGCATATCGCTGCCCTGACTTGGCACTGCAGCACAAGGTGCTCTCACTGATACAGTGGGTCAGCTGGGGCTTCTCTCTCTCAGTGGTCCTCTGCTTGAGAAGAGCAAATGCCATGTGAAGTGTTGGAGACAAAAATGACAGAGATGAGTCAGTGGGCCAGGGGGCCTCACTTGCAGTTGAGGTTTGGGAATCTTAACGGTGGTTTTTAGAGACAAGATGGATTTGGACATTAAAAACTGAGAAAGTAGGATGTTCCAGAACAGCATCTGTAAATGTGCAGAAACCATACATTATGGGCCAAATAAGAGAAATATTGAGTGGTTCTGCAACCAATAGTTAAAGGTCCATAAACAACACAGCCACTAATAGAAGGCTTTGAGTACCAAGCTGATGGCATCAGACCTCTGTTAGGAAGTTATTGTGGAAGCCAAATGTGAATCTGATGGAAAGAGCTGGAATAACAGTCAAAAGGCTGCCATAGTGACACTGCTAAGAGACAAAAAATTGCAGTTGGGGTGCTGAAAAGAAGTGGAGAGTAAAGAGCAGATGCAGGAGTTGCAGATCCCCAAGCGAACTTTGGGTGGGTGGTTTAGAGATGGAGGAGTCAGAGATGGTAGTGCAATTGCAGTTTTTTGTTGGTGGGAGGATGATGATGCCCTGGCATGTTGGGAATTTAGGAGGCCTGATCAGGGAAAGGAACATTCAGGGAAAGGAACGTTAATCAAATATTTATATATATTTTATTAGGCTGTTATTGGAACACAGTAGTAAAAATGTCCATGAATTGGCTGGAAATAAAGCTCTGACACTCAAGGGAGAAATCAAATCTAGAGGTAGAGATTGGAGAGGCAGGCTTAGCAGGAGCTTCCAAGGGAAGCTGGAGGGGCAGGTGAGTTATGACAGAAATGGAAAGAAGCTATGAAAACCTCTTGTCGAGCCTTGTCAAGAATTCAGTTTGGGTCTGCAAAGGGGAGAGGGATAGGAGTGTGGCAGGAACACAGGATGTGGGAGGAGGCTGTGGGGAACAGATGGACACACGAAATACCCGGGGCTCGAGTAAGGAGCAGGAGGTGGCAAACACAAGAACGCCAGGCCTTGTTCTTAAGTACTGCTTAGGGTTTTAGGCCTTACCCATTCACTTTATCCCGTGTTCACTCTCCTGCTGCCTCCTTCCCATTCAGCCTTTTATTGCTGGCCACCTCAGGCTTCCTGTCTGTTGTCCATTGTGTTTGTAAATACTTGGAGTGAAATCAAGAGGTAAAAATCCCCTTAGGCACAGACAGGTAGAAGATGTAGAACTGATTCTAGTCCTTTTTTTTTTTTCCTTTAGTACCTATTGATTTACAAAAATTGGGTTTCATTATCTTATTTTCATACATGCACATAACATTCTGATCATATCCAACCCATAATGCCCTCTCTTATATTCTCCTACCCCTATTTCCCTTATTCTCTCCTTTTTCTCTGATAATAACATCCCTTCTACTTTTGTGTCATCTTTTTTTTTCTTTTCTATAAATTCCACATATTAAGGAAAATACGCAGTATCTTTCTGAGTTTGGCTCATTGTGCTTAGCCATAATACCCAGTTCCATCCATTTTCCAGCATATGACATAATTTTGTTCTTCTTCGGTGGCCTGGGTAAAAGAGAAGGCCCAGGCTGGAAAAATGAGTGTAGTCATCAGGCAGGAGGGCAGGAAGACAGTGTCAGAGGCTCAAACAAGAAGCCACAGAGGGCTCAGAACACTGAGACCTGCGCCAGCTGCACATCTGTAGGTGCTTCCCCACTCTGGGCTCCTTGCAAGCACTTCATGACCACACTCAATCGCGCTTCAGGATTCCACTGCCAACCCCTCCCCTAAAGTTTAAAAACCTTTTAAGCCAGCAGTCTTCCCCTACCAGAGGTCCCACAGCTCACTCAGGGGGATCTTGAATAACATTAACTTGGCAGCCCCTCAGTTTCTGCTGTGCTAAAATGCAACCTACTTTTTGTGATAGTAGGGAGCTGCTGATAACAGTAATTTGCAAACAGTGTATTTTGCAAATTCATAGGCAATTTTGTAGAGGATGAAATGCTTGATGTTCTCTTGTCGCTGAAGAGCCGGGGAGCATGGCGCTCTTGTGCCTCATTGACATGCTGGTCAGCAGCCCCTCTCCAGGCCGCTCCTGTTTACAGCACAGCACAGCATGCTGCGTTACACATCCTTAATAACCCACGACTCAGTGGTGGTCGGGTTGGGCTTAGTACTTCATTACAAAAATAGTGCTTTTCATAGGAGAAATGGGTCAGTTAATTAAATGCTGTGTAAAACTACCTAGATTTCTGAATAGTAGACAGTTTATAAACTCTGAGAAAAAAAAAGTTTCATATGAAATCAGGAAGTTTCATGCTATGATTGTCAAATATTATAAGTGTGGAAAGAGAAACATACATACCAGTAAATCAGATTTCCTTGTGCTAGGCAACAAGAAACAATTTTTCAGAGCATCTCACCTTCCAAAACAGTAGGTTACTTGTAGCAATTTGTGCCCTGTGGTTTTCAGGAATTAATAATAAGATTTCTGTTTCCATAGCCATGAGATTCTTGATAGAGTGCACACTATTTAAATACTTCATCTTTGCAAAACATAGCACACCTCTGTTTATCTGACAATGAGCTCGTGGGTAAGCAATCTTTACACTATTAAAAAAATGATCATTTCAGATTAACAGATGCCTTCAATTTATAAAACATAATTTATAAAACACAGAGAAGCACAGTTAAAAAGGATTCTTTTCCATCCCAGCATCCAGAGATATTACCCAGACACCTTTCAGTGCCTCTAAATGTATATTCATGTTGATGGCAATTATAGTAATAATATATATTGTGCCAATAATATAGCTGGGCCAAGCACAGTTCTAAGCACTCTGTGTACATTAACTCATTAATCCTAGCAACTAAGCTATGTAATTGTGATTATTAAAATCCTTATTCTATAGCTGAGGACTCTGGCTAGATGAATATAAGTTTTGTACAAGGTTGATACTTCTGTTTTCTCATACTGTCGTAACAAATGACCAAAACCGGATTGCTTGAAAACAACAGTAATGTACTCTGGAGTCCAGAGTCTGAAATCCAGATGTGGGCAAGATTGGTTCCTTTTGGAGGCCCCGAGGGAAAATCTCTTCCTCTCCTGCATCTTCTAGTGGCTTCTGGCCACCCACCGGGCTCCTTGGCTCATAAGGCATCATTCCCATATCTGCCTCTGTGTTTGCCTCCTCCCTATATCCTCTCTTCTTGGGTGAAGACACTTATCATTGAGTTTTGAGACCATCCTAACACTGCATGTTCTTGTCTCAAAATCGTAAGTTTGATTACATCTGCAAAGATGCTTTTTCAAAATAAGGTTCCAGATGAATATATCATTTTGGGGGAGCGTCATTTGTTCAGCCCACTATAATATTAGACTCAAGGTCCTATCCAAGGCATTCTGGCTTTAAAATACCTGTATGTTCCTAGACACACACCCCAGGCTTCCTATATATAGGTTTTGGGGCTTGAGCGGTTTTGTTATTATTTTCAAAATAGGATCGTGCTACACTTGGTGATCATTCCAAGTACTAGTTTTCATTTCCAGATAATTGGATAACAAGCAGAGAAAGAGGTTGCAGAGTTTCCATTTCTGGCCTGTGGTCTGTGGTGCCTGGGCAGTCCCTACTTTGTGTCTGTAAGGTGAGCTTATTAGCAGCATTGATCCAGAACTGAATAAATTTGAGCCACTGTATGAACATGTCATCACCAAGTGGAAATTAATTGTTGCCCTGTGGAATAGCTGCAGTATGTGAGCTTCACGGATTCCCTCTGTTGAGTCTCCAAGGGGCAGATTCTGGATGATGTTGAGAATGACCTGTGACCTCATGGCCTTCTTGGAGACTCAGCCTTACTGCCTGCAATAGCCAGCCTGAAACATTGGACAGGACTGAGAGGCATCCAGAAAGGCCTGTGTTGGCCTTTGTGTCACTGAGTGAGAGACTGGAGAAATGAATTGGCAGTCGTTTAATTTCTGTATTACTGTAGAAATAATGGCCTTTCCCCATATACTTAAAGCATTTTATAGCATGTATTTTCATTAATCTCTCAAGGCTCCAATTAGGATTATATAGAAGTCATGTTTAAAAAATTAACCATTTAGAAAAAGTTTTAATATTTTTAATCCACCATGTGTCGTTCACAGAAAGCATTTGTTTTGTTTTGTTTTCACCAGATATCCCAGAAAATAAACTAGATCTTAAAATTTTCAAATCACATTACAGAAGCTGTGAATTACCAAATCATTTAAAACCAAGTACTCTCCTCTTCTTTCATATTTTTTTGCTACTTTCCTGGAAATCATAGATCTGTCCCAGGAGGTTAACTTTTCTTCCATCTGTGTTGTAATGTGACCTTATCCACAGGTCACCGCTATTGCCTCCCCATCTGGCACTACAGAACAGAAGGGCATTTTTTAGCTTGATGGTATGTTTCCTGGAGGTTTGTCATTGTTGAATAGTCACATCTTGTCCTCTTTCTTCCTGCATTTGAATGACTTGGCCAGTTAAACATGTCAGTAAAGCATGTGAGCCCCTGTTCTGTTTTGTACAGTAGTTTGTTTACATCTATTTCCACCACAAACAGAATGTGCTCAGGTGCAGATCTGTACCTGCATGGGGAGTAGCAGTTCCCATACTGGAAACGGATTGCATTCGGGTGTTTGTTGTTAATTGGGAAACTGGAGTCCTTTTTTTTTTTTTATGACTGTAGTAAATGATATGGAGTCTCCTGGGTCAGCCCCTAAAAACTTTTTAATTCACGCCTGTGTTCAAATCCTTGTTTTCTCTTATTAAATGTAGTTTTAGACAACTGGTCCAACCTTGGTAAGCCTCAGTTCCATCATCTGTAAAACTGGAAGAATAAATGTATTTTTGTAGTTTTGGGTGTTAAAGCAATCTACACGAAGCATTCAGAACTGTATTTACAAAGGACTATGTGGCAAATGCACTCTGTATATTTGCACTTTTATTTTCCTTTTGTCTGGCTGCTACAGAAATGGGAACATCTGATCTTTATGGTCCAAGAGGTGAGACCAAGCACTCCCACAACATTGGAGGTAGCTCTTACTGCCTGGAGTGTGAATTCTGACAGTGATGAGGATGAGAGGTTTGGGGAGTTAGAAAAGAAGATGAAAATAGGACTTCAGAAGTATGTAGGGCCAGTGCTGGTGAAGGAATGGTACAGATGAGGACTGTGATTTAATAGGCCTGAGGCTGGGAGGGTCCTGGAGAAGAAAGAGGGGCAAGAGTGCAGTTGATTATTCGCTCCCCAACTCACATTTCTCTTCTTTCCCATGTACCCACCCTGCAACCAGAGAATGGAGGTAGGATCATCCCATCTCAGTAGCCCCATGTGCTTTCTCTCCCTCCTTTCCTTGTTTTCCTTCAGTGATCTTACCTATGTACATACTCGTCACAGAAGTCAAAAGCCACAGGGAGAGGCAGTGCAGAGGTAGACACAAGCTAATCTGAATCCTCATCCCTGGGCCCAGCCAAAGAGAGACTTTCTGTGGTGTCCCAGCTGGAAGGCTGTACGCATGAGGGACTGAGAAGCCTCTTAACGGGGGCAGGGAGGTTGGTGGATTCCTAGTATAGATGCCGTGGGGAAAAGAGGTTCTTTGTGAAGTTAGCTGTCTTTCACTGGACTGATTTTTTTTTTTCACTGTACTGAGGATTGAATCCAGGGTACATGCGTGTTAAGTGGGCACTCTACCAGTGCAGTACACTCCCAGCTCTATAATACTTTGACATTAAACAGAATGCCAAATACTATGCCCATATCTCAGATGAAAGATTATTAAATATATCCCATGAAATGTACTATGAAGAATAAAGTCCTAATGAATAACTTGGCTCAGAGAATTAAGAGAATTTTAGCACTGAAAGGAGCCTTAAAGTCAACTTATCTGTCTCCAGTGAGGAAACTGAGGCGCACAGATGAAGTTCTTTACCAATCAAATAGCTGAACAGTCAGAAAAGAGCACAGAGGAATGCCCTCTCCGGGGTGGGGGGAGAGAAACAGGGAGAATTTCTGTGTGTTCTAGGAGAGGAGAGACAAGAGCAAGTATAGTGCAGTTTTAAATTTCACTTACAGTAGGTACCAGGGGTTCCAGTGGATCAAGAACTAGAGAACTTCAGTAGATCAAAATTAGTAAGAGCTGTGTTGTTTGCTTATTCCTGAGCCTTTGACTCTTCTGTATTCCACTCACCCTGTTTCAATGCCATGTAGTACAGCTCAGCTTGACATCTCCAAGTGCTAAGAATATCCCCTAGGACCATGAGCTTGGCCTAAAGTGTTAGGCTGTAATGAAACAAACCAAGGCACTTTCTGCTTCTTCCACAGAATCAGCCTGTCACTCAAAGACCTGGACTTGTCTCTGTGTGATATTTTTGGAGGAAAGCAACAGCCATGTCATTTGCCCACCTCAGAACATTTTAACAAAGATCACTGTGATATCTATCATCTCTAGAGTTTTCACTGAAGACTCTGTAAGCAGCTGGTGTCCTTAGCCTTCTTAAGATTGATAGTAATTCCATGACAAAATTATAGCCATTAAGTACGCCCTACCACCATTATATCATTATTATAAATTTTAATTATAATAATTTGAGAAGTTGAGAAATTATGTAATATTGCTTCATCTTTTGACCACACATTCTTGTGTCTTTTGGCAAACCAGGGAAAGGCTTTCTTCTCTTAATAGTGAAGCAGTTTAACAGGAAGCCAGGGTAACCGTCTTGCCCCCTCCCCTTCCAGTCATGTTGTTCTGAGCCATTAGGAAAGGACTATGGGGTTTTCCCCAACAAGTCTCCAGGGTGGTCTCAAGGCCACCCCAAGGAGCTTTGCTTCATAATTTGATTATAATCATATTTGGTGGAGTTCTGCTTACAAAGCATGTGTTCTGAAAACTCTTTGCATTCCAGTGAGTCTTTGGTTTTCATTTGGAAGAGCTCTACATACCTTTGACATCTTTACGCTCTGTCTCTTTTCATTATGTGAAACAGTTATCCTTTCCCAGGCAGGTGAGGCAGGTGCTGTTTCTCTAGTTTAACCCCGGAGTCGCTCAGGTCTGTATGTGGCTTGGACAAGGTTTTATTGTCCTTCTCTTTGCCCCTTTAGGTTAATTGTGGGTGTACTTTTACTCATTCTATCCTGGTAACTGATTGAAACTGACATCATTTTTAAGTATTCAGAAGGAATCTATATTGAAGAATATTAATTAATTATCTTTCTGTCTTCTAGGGAAATGTATAAAAGAAAATTAAAGGAAAAAATGAAAATGTAACAAGAAATACTTCCTCATAGAATTTTGTAGCCTGAATTAAAGCCACTTAACAACAACCCTTTGCAGTACCTCCTAAATTTCTTGTTTAAAAAATTGTTAATTAATGGTTACATTAATCCACATTTGATATAATAGATCTGAAAAGCCACAAGCCAGCAGTTCTTAAATTCTACTCTTAGATGAAGTAGTGTTCTGTGAGTGACCTGTGTACCACTGCTAATAGTTTTTCCCAACTCACAGGGAATTTAAATTAATGAATGGATTGTTTAAGGCTTTTAAACATTCCTAAATCTTTAGCTTTGTTACACCCCTCAGAATCTAATGAAAAAATGTCATGTTCTACAATCCAGACCTTTCTGTTTAGTTATTTTAATTACTTCCAACATTTTCAGCAACTTACAGAGTCTGTGCCACCAAAAAACTTTGGGAATCACTTGTCTTTGCTACATAAAGTATATTTCACAGGTTTATAAAAATCTGTAAGGATTTTTGACATCTCATCCCCCTGGAAGTCTTCAGTTTCCTCAAATGAAGGCAGATTTTATAAGCGATGCCAAGGTAATTCTTGGTAACAGTATACCATTTTCCAACATTTTAACTCTTTATCTTATATATTTTCCCTACTTTTTCTATATTTTCTTCTGTTTTATAATCTCTTTAACTAATTGAATTTCTGCTATGTGCTAACCATATGCTCATCCTTAAATCTTCTATGCAAATGAATACACAAAGACTCAAATATTAAGTACACATGGCCCTCAGTAAAGTTCATTTTAAGATTTTTCCAACTATACGATGCTACAAAAATGGTACATATTCAATAGAAACTGCACTTGAACTTCGAAATTTTCCTGGATCGGCAGCATGTAGTTTGATAGTCTGTTGAAGCTGGAGAGTGGCAGTGACCCACAGGTCCTGGTCAGCCTCACAGTCACAAGGTAAAGCTGCTGACACAACACAGTGTATGTGTTGCCAGCGTGCTTTAGATAGAGGTATTCAGTAAGTTACATGAGATAGTCAAATCACACACACACGCACGCACACGCATGCACGCACGCACGCACGCACACACTTGGTGGGGGTGCTGGACATCAAACTCAGGGCCTTGAGGCTGCTGGACAAGCACTCCACCACCAAGCTAACTCCTCACCCCAGCACACATATTTTTGAAGGCAGGATCATATTATGTTGGCTGGGCTGGCCTCAAGCTTTCATTCCTCCTGACTCAGCCTCCCAAGTAGCTGGGATGCTGGGATTATAGATGGATACTCTTGCTCCTGAGTAACACTTTATTATAAAATAGACCCTGCGTTAGATAACCGTAAACTAATGTAAGTGTTCCAAACATGTGTAATATGGATAGGCTAAGCTGTGATGTTCAGTGGGTTAGATGTTTTAAAATCTTTTTTGATATAAGATATTTTCAGTTTACGGTGGATTATCAGGACATAAGTCCATCATAAGTCAAGGAGTGTCAACATTTCGGCCCAGGTTACATTGGTAATAAGTGCCACAGCCAAAAGGTTGCCTTTATGGAAAACCATAGCTTTTCTGTTGTGTTATTATACTGCTTGCTTCCCCCCACTTCTGTCCTACTACATGCTCCCCTTTGCCTTTCCATTTTTCATTACCTAGTTGTAATAAAATACACATATCATAAAATTAACTATCTTAACTATTTTTAAGGTTGTAGCTTAGTGGGATTCATTTCATTCACATTATCCAACAGTCACTGCCATCCACCTCCAGAACTGCTTGTCTTATAAATCTGAAACTCTGCCTCCATGAAGCACTGATGCCCCGTTCCCTGTCCTCCAGTTTCTGGCAGCCACCATTCCACTTTCTGTCTCTATGAATCTGACTACTCTAAGAATCATACTGTATCTGTCCTTTTGTTACTAACTTCACTTAGCATAATGTCCTCCAGGTTCATCATGTTATAGCATATGCCAGAATTTCTTTCCCTATTAAGACTGAATACTATTTCCATTGCATGTGAACACCACTTTGTTTTTCCTTTTTTTTTTTCCTGCGCTGGGGATCAAACTCAGGGCCTTGTGCTTGCTAGGCAAGCACTCTAACCACTGAGCTAAATCCCACTTTGTTTTTCCATTCATCCACAAGTGGATGCTTGGGTTGCTTCCATCTTTGGGTGTATGCTGCCATCCCTTTTGAGTTCATCCTCCTTTTCTTCTGCCTGTGCTGTAGGCTTATCTGTGGCACCAGGGACATAGCTTAATCTCCCTGACAACACTGAGCCCTCAAAAATGACCTTATGATTATTAAACCCTGGGTCATTTCCCCTTTTGTCTGGGGAAAGGGGTCTGTTTTTTGTTTTTGTTTTCTTTTCTTAGCTTTGCCTTTCAAGTCTAGTTATGCATGGTAATGAATGCCTATTCCATCATCCATTCCCGAGTCTGTATTTCTGCCCTTTGTTACCATTGACTGAAACTCTCTGGAACTCTGTACACCTTCGGAGGAACTGTGTCAAACAGCCAAGTACCACATTTACCGAATGTAAAACCTTAGGCTAGAGGTGTGAGACAGGACACAGACAAGGGGAATGGACAGAGAGATAGCAAAAGTGGAGGTTTGGATCCCAAATCTAGTGAACTTTTAACTTGCAAATATTCATTACCTGATCAATTACTTCAACTGGAGATTTTGTTAGGTTGCTTCAATATATCAGTTAATCTCCTGCTGCAGTGATTGGCCTCCCCTCACATCTCCCTACCCCAGAACATTTGGCAATGACTGGAAACATCTCTGGTTGTCAAAACTGGTGTAGATCTGATGGGTGGAGGCCAGAGAGTCTGCTAAACATCTTAGTGCATAAGACAGCAGGGGATGGTCTGGTGTAGATGTCAGTAGTGCAAAGGTTTCAGGGCCTGCAGTATCATGCAGGTTATACTGGTTAGTCAGCTAGGAAGGGACATAAAAAGACATCCATCATTTCCCCAAGGAAATGTCTTCATGATTATATGGTAACTTGAAATCAAGCTGGCATTTCACATACACAACTATTTTCTAACATATGATATAAACTATTAAATGATAAAGTGGAACTTTTAATATTTAAAGAAGATTTTCTAGTGAAAATTGTACTTAAAAAACATAATTTAACATTTAATGTATTAATTTGTATTGATATAGACAGAGTCCACCAAAAATGTATACACAGTTCAGGACAAGGAAAACTTGTACAAATATTTTAATACTAAATTTATTGAGACATCATGAGATTAATACAATACCTTTGGCCTCTATAGTTATAAGAGGTGCTCAAAGTGGTGGCCATTAGCTTCCAGACATTCATTAGTATGACAAACTGCTGTTTGGGTGACCGTGGGCATTGAGATTGCTGCACATGCATTTTCAGTTTCTTCTCTAAGAGCTGGCAGTGTAGCGGGTTTTTCTCTAGGGTCCCCCATATGAGGGTAACACTGTCTGTTGAAAACACATCATACTATTTTTCTTTTCCTGAAGCGTGTATACATTTTTTGGTGGACTCCGTGTTTAACAAATTTAAAGAAAAGGACATTGGCTTAACTCGAAAGCCATCGTTTAACTACCACCTACACATTTCTCTTCTGATTGCTTTGTTTAAAATAACATTATATTGAGATATTGATCCTTACGCTTATCTCTTATGCGATAGTGCTGGAGGGTCCATAGAATATTTTGCAACATTAATTTAAAATATTCCAGTGATAACTCACTTGCATATCAGATGATGCTAAAAATATAAACAAAATTCATTCCCAATCTGCCTATTTTCCTCAATAAGAATACTAGCTAGGAACCACCTACTTTGGTTATCTGTTTTCTGGCTACTGGATTGAAGACTCCTTTCTTCCATTAAATGAAACTTGACCAAATGGAATGAGCTGCAGAGAGAATCATTTGGGTTATGCAAACCCATGTCAGGTGTTTAAAAAGGGATAAAAATGCTTGAGACTCAGTGGCCACCCACAGGTCTAAACCAGTGTCTGCATGGTCAGGAACACAGGAATGGAGTCCTTGACCAGAAGTTGTCCTGTACCAGAGCCAGCAGGACATGCATTTTAATACTTGCCTCCCTGGACAGAATCTCTTAGGATTGGGCCTACAATAATTTTAAGGCATGAAATAAGATCAGTATGTTGTCATTAACAGTCCCCTGCCCTTTACACATCTTCAGTGCTGGGCAATGAAAATTGGTGTTCCTAATAAGAATTCTGAAATTCTTTCTTAATCACCAAGGACTTATAAATTCAGACTTGGTGTTCTAGTTATATCTAAAGGCTGTCATAGAAATGGCTTCCTGCATTTGCACAGAAATGGATCCTTCAGCACCTGAACCATGCAAAGGTATACTCAGAAATTCATTTTTTTCTGTTCCAGGACATGGGAAGAAGGCAAGGTGCTCATCTTTGATGACTCCTTTGAGCATGAGGTGTGGCAGGATGCCTCATCTTTCCGGCTGATATTCATCGTGGATGTGTGGCACCCAGAGCTGACACCTCAGCAGAGACGCAGCCTCCCTGCAATTTAACAGGAACTCATGCAGCCTTAAGACATTCTGGAGAGATGCTGCCTTTCTGGTTCACTTTGGGTGTGAGATAGAAATTCTAATACCATGGCTCTTAATTCATTGATTTGTGGCCAGGAAAATTCTGAGCTTCCTTCTAGAGTTAGACACCAAAAAGAACATTTTCCTTGCTGCAATTCATTTAGGAAACACCCTGCTGTAGCTCATCCATGACAGTACCGACTGTATGCCCAAGTTTAAGGTGAACACTTGGTAGCTTCTGCCTTGCCAGCCAAAGGTATTTTTACCATGTAGAATAGGTCCAAATCAGTGTACAATGAGAATATAGGTAGAAGCTGTGAATGGATTGCTTTAGTTTGTAATTTTTCTATGCAGTTATATTTTTCTAGGGTAGTTAAACTATTTTGTCATCATGTATCACTACTTTTTTATTGACTACAATGGCAAGCTGTATAAATGCTTTACTTTTAGCTGTTTAGTGGTAACTTTTCTGATGAATTTAGACTTCCTTCTTTTAATTCTTTTTAGTAAAAGATGCTCATGAAAAAGGCAATATTATCTTCCTCCTACAAAAAAGAAAAATGTAATTATGCCAGCGTCTACTATCTGTGTGGATCTTCACCCTTGACTCTGCTTTTTTATCTTCACTGAGATCCAGGGTTATCATCTTTTACTATGCAAATGGTGGAGATAGTGTCAAATTCGTTTCTTTCTAAGAAGGACTTTTTACACAGAAAAAGACAGAATCATTTTATAATATGATATAAAAACGCCACATGCAAATCTTTTAATGCCAAGTATTAAGGCGTGGGTAAAACAATGTAAATTTATGGAAATAAATTATCTCTCAGTATTAGCTAGCTAGGTAGGTGACACAGGGCCTAGGAGACTAGGGTGTCCTCCTACTGTAGATCCATGTGAGTGGCAAGAAGACAGCCCTTTGGCCCTTGAGATAGTTCTCATCAGTTTCATAAACATAAGCATAGAAGAATAGACAGTCCAAGGAACACTAGGTATCCTTGTCCTGGGTGTGGGAGGTCACGATTGCTTCTTTTTTTGAAAGTTTGGAAGGCTCTTGGCTTAAGAAATTTCTGCCAATTAAACAGCATTTTGGAATAGTAATTAATATCCATATTTAGTTTCACTATTACCCACAACGTAACAGTTGAAAGTGGCCTTGTCTTCTCATTCCAAAGATGATCAAGTCAGTAATTTAGGAAAGTATTGATGCACGTGATTTTGTATTTTTAAAATTAAGACTGACTACAAGTGTAGTGGTATTCATACACTGGAGTCTAAGACAGCATGAACAGAAGTGCTGCAAGAATGGCATGAAGGTCCCCAGAGTTCATGCAAAGGTGGAAAACCTGTGCTTTCTTCACAGCCTAGTAGAAGAGTTTTCAAAATATTTGCCATATTCTTAAAATATTGTTCTGTTTCTTCTGTTTTGCCACTTTTTGAAAATTCTACTGAAAATGATAGAGGTCCATGAAAGGAAAAATAACAAATTTAATACTGAACTCCAGAAAAGAAAACAAACTCTTGAAAAATAGAGAGATATTTGTGTCCTTCAATATTTATTAAACAGGAAATGACTGACAGAGGGCAATACGATCCAATGTACATGTAGTACCATTCGTGTCACTTATTGAATTTGGTTTTCCTATGTAAATTGCATACAGGTAAACAAATGCAAACCATATGTTGTCATTGTTGAACCATCATCTTACATTCATTTAAGGAAATTGTGGAAAAAGAGTAAAACCTGGCTCTTAATTTAGTAAATATAATGGGGTATTTAACAATGGTTCACTGCAGTACGATTCTACATAATGCCAATTGAAGAGCTGGAAATATTATTACTGTTGCAAAGGGCTGCCAATAATTGACTCCAATAGCATTTTAAATACTTGAATCCCACACTTATTTTAAAAACTCAAGCGATAAAATGGATTTTTCTAATTCACTTTAATTCTTCATTTCTCTTACCTATATCTTGTTACATAAGTATTTTAGCCACTGCATTGGTAAAATTATTTCAGTATTATTTTGTGATTTGAAATGTTTATGCAAAATGAAAGTTTTATGTATACTGTGATGCAATTGAGAAAAAATTTTAATTCTAATTCAATTATATACTTCAAAGGTGGAATATAAAAAATGACTATTATTATTCTCTACCAGTAGAAAATAATTAAATACTAGACCCATTGAGAAAGAGTATAATAAATGGTTAAGATTATAGTATCTATTGAGGATGATTATGGCCAATTGGATCAATCACCTCTTTAAATTGTTTGGCTAACAAATCAACTCTCCCAAATATTTAATTGTAAAATTATATTTTACTGCCCATTATTAACTAAATGTCTTTGACATTGAGCACCAATTGGTCATACTAATTAAATCATGTTATGCAGATGGCTGGGCAAGTAAGATGTATCAAAAAATATACAACTGATCTTGGGAAACACGGCACAAATAATAGCCTGTGACATGTTTATTTTATATTGAATTTCCTTTGAATGGGTACATGGGGACTCCGTTTCTAAGAATTAGAGATAAAGAAATAAAATGATCTTTGGCATTTCGTCCTGCATTCCTAGTCTTCTCTTACTTCTGTACGTCATATTTACCCATCCTCCAGGGTCTTCCTCCATGATTTAAAAGCTCTGCACTCTTCAGTGGTCAGGCCCTTTCTGGTTGCAGTAGGGTGGAGGATTAAATGGTTTGGTAGCACTATTCTTGGCTGTAGTGACCCAAGTGAGCCAACTCAAATGGGTTTATTAATCACTGACATGTATTTTCAATGGGACACCCTTCCTTTTTGAGTTCTCAGGATGCCTGTGGGACATCACGTTGCTAAGATAAAGTCATGTATCAAATTGTATGTGGCTTTTAAAGTCAGCTCATGGACGTCAGCTGGTGGTCTGACAAAAAATGTAACATCAAAATCATTTTTTTGAAGATATCAAAATAAGAAAACTTTGCAAATAGCCAGACCTATGAGAACATGCTCTTAGTCTGAACAATTCTATGCTGGTGATGAGGTCAAAGAATAGAATTCAATAAGAATGAAAATGAGCTATTTTGTCTTGGGGCTCTGCACTACATTGAACTTGACAATCATGTCTGCACAGTTTAACTGTGATGTATTTACTTGGAAATACACTTAATCTTAATTTGTAAAAACTGGAGACAGTCCCTGTGTGATTTCTTAGAAAAATCCTCATCCTAATACAGTGTGTGCATCAAATTTAGTTTTTCACTTTTTGAATTCATTTGACACTATAAATATGTAGAGTGGGAGAACCTTCTTTACATGAATGCTTTGTTTCATCCTCCAGTCCCCTCACTAAAACAGAAAGCATGTCTCAAATCTTTGTCCAACTTTGGCTGCTCAGATCGGCGGCTGGTGACAGTCATTGCTGGGGGCAGGAGTGGAGGACCTTGTGTGAAGCAGAACACACGTGTCTGTGTGGGTCAACTGCACATGTGCTTTCTGGATGGCTGAGCCCACTGAAGGCCAGTGTGCAGGAGCATCAGGGTGGCTTGGGGCTCAGTCCAGAGCCAGGAGCGGCTGAGTGTTCTCATTTTCCCCCTTCTCCTCATGTTTCAGGGTCCCAGCTTCTACCACAGACTGAGATCTAACAAGAGAGGAGAAAAAAACATGCATTTACAAACAACTCATGATGGCAACAATTTTGAAATCTTCAGAGGTATTTCAACTTTGTATTTGCTTTTTAAATCAAGATGCTCAAAACAACTAGATTTTCCCTTAAAAAAAAAAACCTAGTTTTTTCTCTTCTCATATTTCTGTCTTTCTTTCGATTTCTATACTACATTTTCATGGTGAGGGACATCTTGGAGTCTTGGAATCTTCGCAGAAATCTCTTCTCTTGATAGAGGGAATACATGTGTTCCACCCACAACTGTGCTGCAATGTCTGAACATTCTGTGGATTTTGAGATTCATCACGTCAAGTAGTATTGGATTTTTAGTGTTTCCATGTACTTTTTAAAACTTTTTGTTTCCAGATCATCGGAAATTACCATGCATGTGTTAAAACCAGGCTGTAGAATGGTCTGGTAAATTTAGACTCTGCCTTTACTGGCCAGGAATTTTAAAGGGATTCTCAAAACTCTGTGGACCTTTACTCTCTTTCCTATATGATAATATTATCTGCCTCCCACTGTTGTTGATAAAGTCTAAATCTATGACATGCATGGAATTGAAGTGCCAATTTATGGAGCAATCTCGTATTATTATTATTGCAATAGAGGTAGTGGTGTCTAGTTTCAGATGTATCTTTTATATTGGAATAATAACCATTTCTTTGCTAAGATTACAGCATGTATTAAAAATTGAATTATTTTACAGCTTACAGAGAAAAGATTATAAAGCTATGCATGCAATGGATTTTCAATAAATGTTCATACACTAAAAACAAATTATTCAAAATATGAAAAACATTAGATTGTTCAGGTCAAAGTTTACAGAGATGTGCAGTAAATAGTTTAACTCAGTATGCCTGGGTGATTCAAACCCTATACACTCCTGCCCCTCTGAGCATTTTACGCATCTTGCCTAATAAGAACATGTTCCTATATCTGATGCTTTGAGCTACGTTGGGTGGTTTATGCTAACAGTATGATATATGGTGGATGCTTTTTTGTATACCCTGCTTTATTTAGATCACACTGTATCTGTTTGCCCTCTTCTGACAAAGAAGAGTGAGAAACAGAGGCTGAAGAGTGAGTACTGGTAGCCAAGTTCAGCCACACAAGTAATACACACCTATGAATCTGACCCTTAACACAAACCCTGAACACCTAAGCACAGGGGAGCCTCTCTAGTTGACAACACTTTGTACATTGTCAAATAACATTGCTGAGAAAGACAAATTCTGTCCATGCGACTGGGCTGGGAGTAACCATAACTTTGCATTTAATCTCCCCTGGACTCTGCCCACATACCTTGTTTCCTTTGCTTATTTTAATCTATATTTTTTGCTGTCATAAACCATAACTGTAGTGTAACCATTTTTCTGTGTCCTGTGAGTCCTTCTAGCAAACTATGGAACATAAAAGTGGTCCTGAAGACCCCTGACACAATAATAACACTAATATTATGTGTGCACCTACTATTGTTCTAAGAAATTCTTTACATTTATGAACCTATTCCATTGGCACAAGTTGAAGGGATGGTGCTACTATTGTCTCCAAGCTGTAAACAGGAAAGGCAACGCAAGTAGAGAATGGAAGACAGGACAGGTTTATTATCACCAACTGCTCCTGGGTGTTCCTGAGGCCACAGAGCTTTTTAGCTGAAATTGTTCCTTCACTTGATAGCAAAATTAATTTTCTGCCTAAATTTCTTGTCTCCTTTCAATATATGTATGCACCATAGAGAGCACAAAATTAAGAAATGAAGAAGCAAATAAGTACAATTGCTTCAGAAAAATTGCCTGTTATTATAAATACCAATCCCTTCAAACAGCCCAACTTTAGATAACCAAGTCTAATCTTTGAAAGTGAAATGGATTCATTTACTTCTGGGGTGGAACAGAGGAAGCTTAGCCTCTATTCTTTGACACAGTGGTAGCTTAGCCTCTATTCTTTGACACTATTCCTATGCATTTCTCTTTGTTTTAGTCAAGAATCTGGAGTGCATGTGGGGTGTATAGGGTGTTGATTTATTTATGGAACAGAAAAGCTGAAAATCCAGAAACATGAGAGCAAACAGCAAACATGAAAACCAGAGAAGCACAACCATCCCCAAGGACCACCTCTCTCCAGCACTCTGGACAGCTGCCCAGCTGCTCTGCACCGAGGGGCCTTGTGAAACAGGAGGAAGCCGTAGCTTTCTACTTTCAGAAACTAAACTAACTTTTCTTTTTTGTGTGAGCTGTTTTACAACACAGTATGTGAACTACACTCATCATGTTAGATGGAAACTATTGCCTGATCTAGATAAACTGATAAGAAATTTTCAGTAAAGTCTATGCACCCTTCTTGAACATACCCAACTTGAGAATCCCATTCCTCTACGCACCTAAAGAGGCAAACACTCCTTAATCAAACTCAAAACTGCAATTATCAAAATTTATATATGCTTTTCTAGTTCTGTCTGCTGGCGCCACCAGGTTACCATCACTGCTGGATATCTACGAGGAAAGGGTTTCAGGACTGACTCGTGATTGTCAAAATCCACAGATTCTAAGTCTTCCTTATAAAATGGTGTAGCATTTGCATGCAATCTGTACACATCCTCTTATACACATTAAATCATTTCTAGACTCCTTATAGTATCTAATACATCTAAATGCTGTGTTGTTGTACTGTGTTGTTTAGGGAATAATGACAAGATAAAAAATGTTTGTACCTGTTCATTACAGACATAGCATACCATCGTAGGCCTAACTGTGCAGTGCACATCAGCAATGATGTAGCATATTTTTCTGCAAATATTTTCCATCCATGGCCGTTTGAATCCACGATGTGGAAGCCATACATATGGAGACTGATAGTATGTTCAGTTCACCCAGCAGTCCACTTAGCAGTATTTAGTTGATGCCCTTTAGTCCTACCATACTCCTCACTAAGGTTAATCAGATTTACTTTATGCCAAGACTTCTAGAACTTACCACCTCAATATTCTCCTTTGTCTCTTCATCAGCCCGGTGAATTTCCCACAATACTCTTGGTGTGACCTCAGAATAGGGTGAAATGATCATTTTTTTGGTGTGGGTTTTTTTTTTTTTCCTTCTGCTGAGGTTGTCTACAATTGCACTAGCATTTCTGGCACTGGTGTAACAGAGACAGTGGAAAAGCTGTCTGTATTTACAAATGCTGATGTTAATACATTTTTCTCCTATGGTTATTAAGTTTCATCTTTTTGAACTTGCCTAATGTTTCCATCCTATCTCCATCTTTCAGACGTTAGCTGGAGGAGCTGCAGTTTGGGAGAGAGAAGGTGTTAACTATGGAAGGAAAGGAAAGAAAAAAGAAAATGTGTCTTTCACACCATGACATCATTCACCGTCCTTGTTCAGGAGACTAACATTCTCCTGCCACATGGAGTAAAATTGTGAACCTTATTATTTTGTTCAGTTGCTGTCCTGCCAAGTAAAGATCTGGAATGCACAATGTCTTATCTCGGCCAACAAAATGTATGACTGTTTTGAATGGTAAATACGAATAGGACAATTCTGACATGCAGAGCATGAGGAACCAAACATAACATTTTTTTCCTGGTTTCTCTTTTCCCTGGTTGAAAAGAACGATCATAGCCTCTTTACTTTCAACATGATGTAATTCATTTACCTAGTCACACAAAAAGTGTTTGACATAAGTGACACTATGTTATGAAGTATTTGAAATTCATTGGAAAAAAATAGAAAACAAAAAAATCTAATTAAGAAATCCAAGAGAAACCTCTTCCTTAAATCTCTCTGTCAGTTCAGTTAGCTGCCAGTTATTCTCTGGCAAGACAAATTAACGGCTCTTAACAAAAATGGCTCTGCCCCTTCAGAGTAAAATCTCCCAATCTGTGCCTTTGGTGCATTAACCTGGAAGCCACTTGCATTAAGACTTTGTTATCCAGCTCACTCTTGATGGTAATTTCTCCATTCAGTGGCTCTGCCTCCTTACAAGAAGGTGAATACTTCTGCTAAGACAAACATTTCTCTTGGGTCCTCTTTCCAACATTGAGAGCCGGTGTCTTAGTCACTTTCTCATTGCTGGGACACAGTACCAAATACTCACTACTTATAGAATGAGAGGTTTATTTTGGGGTCACATTTCTCCATTCATAGTTCCTGACTCCAAGGCAGAAACAGTGTGGTGGAGGAAGGGTCTGGTGGAGGAAAAGCTGTCCACATCATGGGGACCAGAAAGCAAAGAGCAAAGGGAGGTGATAGGAAAGGGAGCTGTACCCTTCCAAGTCACACCCCAGGAAACAACCTCTTTGAACCGTACCCACTTCTAACAGCACATTTAGCTGCTTAACTAATCAATGGACCAATCCACTCATGAGTATAGCACCCCCATGATCCAATCACCTTCCATACGCATGAGAGTTCTGGAGATCACTCTAGATCTAAACAGCCATCTTAACCCCAAGTGCAGGTAAGGGAGTGATTTGAGTTATTTTACCCTTCGATATCTGAATGGTGTAGTAGACAACCGTAAGAAATGTTTCATTCTAGCCTTGAAACCAATATTTTTTTACCTGCCTCTCTCTCTTTCCCTCTCTCCTTTCTCTCTCCTTCATTTCATCTTTCTTTATTTGTCCTTTTCTGTTCTTTTATATTTCTTCCCCCAAATTATGAACTTTCCCAATTCATATCATTAAGGATCAATGATTGTGGTTTAATTTTTACTCATTCCAGGGATGAAAAATTCCGGGAAGAACAGCATGAAAATGGAAAACATAGACCTTGAACCCGACTACTCTGCACAGATCTATAACTGGACTGAGAATTCTATTCTCAAGCAGATGTTTATGTCCAAAATTTTATTTAGCTATCTTAATGGAACAGCTAACAAGCACCTTGTATTCTTCTTACTAAAGAATTGTCATTGCCTACTTGTGCTATAAAGACATCTTTAAGAGTATAAGATCTTTGCTCTTCAAATTGGGTGTCTTGGTTACTTTTCTCTCATTGCTGAGACAAAATACCCGACACCCAAAGTTGAAGGGGAAAAGGTTTATTTAGCTCACAGTTTGTAGATGTTTCAGTCCACATTTGACTGGATCCAAGGCAGGGGGGGCATGGCAGACAAGCAAAAGGAGTAAGGTAAGCAAGCGGGTGGGAGGTGAATAGACAAGCCTCTTTCTGTTCTTTATGCTTTATCCAGGCTACTTGTTTTTAGGGTGGGTAGCACTCCCACCCTTAATCCTATCACTCTTAATCCTAGTATCACATCCTTGATCCCAACAGGACTATGTCACACCAATCAGTGGACTAATTTAGTAATCACATACTCTAGATCCAGCCACTTCTGAAAACCCCCCATCCTTGAGTACATGAGGCTTTGGGGGTACATCTAAACACAAGCCACAACATTAGGCATTCACCAGGAGTCACAGATCGTCAGGGCCTAAGGCTCTCAGAGGTGTTTCGGTCAGACCCTCATTTGAATTAGGATCTATCTACCCTTTCATTTTCCAGAACAATCTACCTGTGCATTATTTCACCAGGAAATATTCCAGTTTGGTTTCATTTCTTAAAGCCAACAATGCATTTGGCTTTGTGGAAAAGTACACAATTGTATGATGTCTTAATGAGTCTATAGTAGGACTTCTAAGCGAAAGACATTTTCTTTAAAAAAAAAATGTTTAAAGAATTCTAAATTTATTCAGCCTATTTTTCACCCAGTATCTTCAAGTGTCAAACAAATTCCCCAGAGGATCTCCAGGCTTAGCTTCAACAAGGGCTCTTCCTCTGACTGATCTTTGGTGAATTCTACTTCCTCATGGGTAAAATGGAGATATGCTAATGCCCACATTGCGGGGGCAGAGGTCATAGTAACCAACAGATTATAGCACACAAGTGTTTAGCCTAGCTCAGCTTAGTATATATATGGTTAATTTTAGCTCTTATTATTTACCCTTCCCCATTTACGCATAAGAAAATTAACATTTAAGAATATTGAGTCCATTTATAAATTTAGCCATGAAACGTGAATTAAACTCAGAGTTCTCATAAACCTGTCATGAAATTTACAAGAGTGTGTACCGGCACATGCCATAATCTGATAGCAAATGAAAGATTAACATCTCAAAATGGAGGAAGACTAGTATTTTAAGAATTCAGAATAAGTGATGAAACCATTGCATATGAAAGTTAACCTTCTCACATTACTTTATATCACATTATTTTTAGAAAGAACACAATTTTCATCTATTTAACAGCTATTTATGTAGCTTTCAGTTCAATGTTTTTGTAATTATTTTCAACCATGTAGAGCGGCGTGGGGTGTTTTCCAACTAAACTGCCTTAAATAATGTTCTTGATCAGGAGATTTAAGAAATATTTGTAAAACATGTATTCTTCTGTTGTTCTTAATCAGAATCATCCTATCAGGCAACATGATTATGCTCACTAGGAACAATTAATGTTTACTGAACCAGATAAATCAATCAAACTCTTTTTTTTTTCAAAAAGAGAAGTGTATTTCTCATGTAAAGCAGCACATCTTTTCCCTTCAAAGTGAACAAATAGAAAAAACCTCCCTCTATTATGATAATATAATTTGCCACAATTTACTGAATTGGAAATATAAAGATACTAATTCAAGGAAAATAAATACTCTACTATTTTTTATGTGAGCTCTTTCTAGCTTGAGCCAAGCATTTAGCTTGTAGATCTTGCCTCAATGTACTCTTACTCACACTTTAATATATGGTATTTTTCTATGGAAATGTGATAGACATGGTCACTGACTGCCCATCTGAGAAGAACAGAGCCCCAAGAGACGACTCGTGCACCTTCCAAAGGGATAGAAGCAGCTGTTCATGAAATCGGAACCGCACGTAAGTGGGACTAGAGCTGTGCTGTCCAGCACACTGCAAAGAACCATGTGGGTCACTGAAGTTAGGCCAGACTGAATGGAGATGGGCTGTAAAGGTAATGCACACACTGAGTTTAAAGACTTAGTAGAAACAAAGAATACAGAATATCTCATTTGTAGTTCTTTAGAGCTCAGGATATAGCTCGGCGGTAAAGTATTTGCCTAGCATGCATGAGGCCCTGGATTTGATCCCCAGAGCCACAAAATTAAAACAATCAATCAAATATATTTTTTAATTTACATTTAAAATTCTACTTTATATTTACATAAATTTATATTTTAAACTTAAAATATATATGTATTTAAATTGCATATTGTAATAATATTTTGGATACACTGAGTTAAACAAAACATGTTAAAATTAATTTTACCTGTTGCTTTGTATTTTGGAATATGGCTATGTGAAAACTTAAAATTACATATGTGGCTCATATTACAGTTCTTTGGACAGAATTACTATAGTTGAAAGCCCCATTTATCCCATTATGCTTGTGGGCCAAGCCTAGAATAATCTACTAATCCTCATTTAGGAATTCATCATCATTTTAAAGAGCCTGAAAGATGACATCCTTGTCTGTTGTAGCTAATGCGCATCCTCCTGAGCCCATACTCACCACTCTAAACCCATCCGACTATCCACTTCTCACAGCGCCACTCAGAGCCCTACAGGACAGGAGAGCAGCTCTGAGATGCATTGTTGTTGCTTGAATTCTAACGGAAGCTGCCCTCACTTGTACACCGTTAATCTGTTAGCATTCAGATGGGCATAAAACCTTAATTTTTTTCTAAATGAATAAGTAATATGAATGAAACATCAGGAATTAGCAAGTGTGCTTTTGCCCCATTTTGCACAGCATTCATTTGCTTATGTTATTTCTTTCACCCAAGTTACCATTTCTCTCACAATTTTAGTCAAACTACTTCCACCTAGTATTTTAGGAGGACTGAAGCAAAGATAGCTTTGTGGGCCCCACGCTATCAGTTTCCCGCTTTCGTGAGGTTAGAGACCCCAGTGCAAATTGCTAGTGTAACATTTAGTCTGATATAATGAAACTTCCCCTCCAAGTTTAACTGCCTTGCTTAAGTTATTCATTTCTTGATGGAAAAAATGCTTCAGAAAAAAATTTAAACTACTTCAAGAAAAGTAAGTTATTTTTTAAATGTTATAACAAATTAAGATTCACACTATGTTACAGCTACGGACATATTTTGCTCTTCATCATAAGGGCTTTCTGAGGGGCAGATAAACTAAAGGGAGAGAACTACGACAGGATTAGGTCCTTCTTCCTGTCCCTTGTATCACCACTCTGTGCAACCATGGAGCTGCTTACTCACTTCTCTCCATAAAATGATGATCTTAGGCAGAATGGTACTGTCTTAGCTTCAGATTTTTATCACTGATACTAGACTGGCTTACAATCACTCTTATTCTTGAAAATAGACTTCATTTCTCAACTATTTATAACTCATACTCTAACTTAATTTTTTAAGTAATGTAAGCACTATTTTACCTCAACATTCATTTTTACCTCCTTGTGGAAAAGCTTAGAAATACTAAAAATGGCAGACACTAAAAGACATGGAAAACGTCTTCTGAAGTTGGCATATGCCCAATACATTTAGGTTTCATGAATCAGAAAAGAGTTACCTTTTAAAATATTTTTCATTTTTGTTGGGTTTTTGTTGTTTGTTTGTTTTGGTGCCAGGGATCGAACTCAGGGCCTTAGTGCTTGCTAAGCAAGCACTGTAACCACTGAGCTAAATCTCCAGCCCTGTTTTTCATTTTTGAGAGTTTTTAAGTGTTGAATTCAAAGCTGCCAGTTCTGTTTAATAAGTATTTCCCTGTGTCATTGTGAAAATGATTCAGTTTACTTAAAGTATTTCATTGCTACAAATGTTCTGTCCTCAGGTCTCAATTTCCTGCTGCATTGAGAAGGAGCTTCTCTCAACTCCAACCTGCCGTCACTGAGCACACACCTGAGGTGCACAGAAATTCCAGTCCGTACTCAGTTACTCTCAGTCTGTTGCACCTGAATTGAGTCTGAGATTTTTTTTTTAAAAGATTTTTATACGTATTTTGTTTGGATACTTTTAGAATTATAGTGCTCACTTCGGCAGCACATATACATTTAGAATTATCATCTACAGAAGTTTTCTGTCTTCACAGCTGTTCTTCATCATTGTCAGCAGCAGCAGCATTAACCACAACCATTTACTGAGCACTTACTTTATGCTGGGTTCTGTACTCACGTATAGCCTGCATTGCTTTTGGTTAATCCTCACTGAGTCTTCTGAAGTGAATATTGTTAACTCAGTATCACGGTTCAGGAAACTGAGCCTCAGAGAAGTGCATTAATTTACTCAAATTGTATAGTTAGTTGTGGAATTAGGAGGAATAGGAGTGTAGATCTGTTCTATAATCCATATCCTTAAAGACTGCTATTCCATACAAGAAATATCTACAACTTGTTAGAAAACAAAGGGAAAAAAACCCATATACTCATATCAGCTAATTTTAGTATTCAAATCTTTATAGAAATATTTTTCCCATTGATATTAATGAATCCAATAGTTAGTACAAGTGTTGATTATGTATTTTTAAAAACTTTGTTTCAGGTACAGTGAATCAAATCAGAAAATAGCAGGTCTTCAATTTAAAAAGTATTTAAGACTCATAGGTAATGCAATAATATTTTTATCTCCAGTTAAAAGTAAGGTATTTAATAGCTCAAGATCCTTTCGTCTAAACGTACAGCATTCACTCAAATCCTGAGAACATCTATAGAGAATGGCAGTCAATACTGAGAACTGATTAAAGTAGAGAAAAGAACAGATTAGATTTAACAGAGAACAGAGTTCAGCTGCCAAAAGACAAATCAGTCTGGAAACTCAGAAATGGAGAGCAGGGAATGTGAAGAAACAAGACAGGGAAGGCCACGGTGAAACCTGCAGCCTCAATCGGACATTTTGCATAACTTAACTTGCAAAGAGCTGTACTATTCTGACTGAAACTATGCCTTGCAGCCATATTAAATAACCTACCTCAGTTTTTCATTTGAAAAATGAGGATGAATGATTGCTATATTTTTGACAGAGCTATGAAAGTAAGAAAAAATATGTAATAACGCGTTTGGAATACTTCAAAGGAGAAATTATTGAAAGTAAAAGTGTCTATCATTTTACTAACACTTTCCTGAGTATGCTTTTTCTGAGTATGGACAATGGATGCTCTGGCTTATCTGAAAACAGAAATGGCTCATGTTCACACATGAAGAAAATCAAACACCACAAACTGAGAAAACAGATACTCAGAAGTAGAATCATTGTTACTATAAAATCTTTGTTAATTTTACAAGTAATTACTTAAAGAATTCCTTCGAAAAGAATTACTTTACTATACCTGATGTCTAGAAGCATTCACAGCAATACAAGTGTGTGTTGTGCCCACATTGTTCATAGGAGCCCCAGGCATCTTGGTGAGATTTATAGACATCCTAGGGGCCCAATCTATATCTGAACCAGTTAACTCTCTGCAATCATTTAACACTCAGTCTGTGTGGGATTATTGAGTGTTGAGGAGCAAATGCACTACTGCAGGCATTTTGATACGAGTTCAGGTGTTCCAAAATGTCAAAAGGAACACTAGATTTATGCATTTCTAATGTGTAGATACTTCTGAAAAGCTTTTTCTGATACCAATCACAACTTAAAATAGCAACACAGAAATTGACTCCAGGTGCCTGGACCACTTGTTTTGAATAGAGTCATCTGCCATTAGACTGGCACAAAGAGCTGTCGGTACTGGAGCACTCCGTCTGAAATTGGTGGTCCTCAATGAAGTCACTGTAGTGGAACTAGAATATGATATCCTGAAGCAGGTGGAGAAATTCTAAAAACTGCCAACAGCCGAAATGTTGATGACTCATCCCATCAGCAGGAGGAGTTTGAAAATTGTGGCTAGTGTTTTTGATAAAAAAAGTAAAACCTTTCATATCTGTTTTATAAGTCAAATGAGAGTAAGTTAGTGGTTATTCCTTAATATCATTAGATCAGACTAAATATCAGTCTTCTTCCTGAATATCTGTATCTTCCTTAATCAGAATCGGGTGGAGATCAGGCAGTGTCTTAGAAACAGGATTGAACTGGGCTGTGAGAATGAGAGTAAGCATCTAAAACAGTGACACTAGTTGGACCAGTGGCAAATGGCCAGACAGGTGGTCTATAAACCCTTGTGGAATGAATGAATGAATACACAAAAGTAAAAGAATGGATTGATAGAGGAGACTTAGTTGGAATGAAGAAAACTGAATTTAAGATGTTTTGCTACACACTAGCTTTGTGACCTAGAATTAGTCATTTAGCTGTTTCAGTCATTTTATCTATAGTATGGGAATTATTAACTATTTATTTAAACAGTTTTAAATTTTTCTGTTTTTTATTTTTGATTCTCAAAACCTGAATGGCCGTTTTCAAGAACTCTCAGAAGAAGTGCAGGGAATATCTCTAGTCCAGTCTGGCACACAGGAAGTCTATACTCTGTCCATGTCACTCTGATTGGGGTCCCTGGGCCAGCAGCCTGGGCCCCACTTCGGGGCTGGTTAGAAACACAGCTTCTCAAGCACACCACAAGCGTATTGAGTCAGAATCTGCATTGAACCAAATCCCCACTGATTTATGGGGACATTAAAATTCCCAAGTTTTGGTCTACAGCCAAGTCCAACCGTGGGATAGTTAGATGCTTTCCCTCCTAAGTCTCCCTAGAAGGAAACCTGATTCCTTCCGCCTCAAGCAAAGCTGAAAGGATTTATCTGAGTGAGGCTCATTCAAACCAAATCACGCATTGTCTTTACTGGTTTACCCATTATTTTAAGAGAGTTCATTAAAATGACTCTTTTACTACTAGAAAATAGTTCTCTAATTAGGGAAATCTGCCTTCAGATCAGGGGAATGATGTGGGGTTGGAAAGTATTTCAGAAACTCACAGTTGGGAAACTGAGGCCGTCTGAATTTTCCACTTTCCATTTTGCCCATGTTCTTGTTTTGAGTATATACTATATACTAAATGAAGACAGAGAAAAATTCCTGCCTTCAAGGGACTAACTTGGGTGAAAGAGACAGAGATAAGTGGCATATCTCCTACATCTGGCAGCTATTTATCTGTTCATTTGACAGAGGACTCTAAGACCCAGCGATCAAGTCAACAGCCCCACACTGGTAAGAAACAGGAAGAGAATCACATGTGCCTTATCAAATCAGCAGTTATTTAGCAGACCCTTTTCGGTGCTAAGCATTCGTTTAGGTGCGAACTGTACCATCAGATAAGCTCCAGTTTACAGAAGTGCTGGGGCTCACACAATGAACAAGGAAGAAAACGGGAAACTGGAGAGATGTGAGTGCCAGGAATATGAATCAGGGCAATGTGAGATGTGACAGGGCCTTCAGGAAGGGGATTGTATGACTTCAGGGAAGATGTGCCTCTACCAGGATGAGCCTCCAGTAATGTTGTCTTCCGAACCACTTATCCTCCCTCGTGCTGCCTTCACCTGGACAAGAAAGGCAGTGCTGAAGCCTCTGCAGCTGTAGGAGAGAAATCAGTTGAGTCTCGGAGCAGCGGCGATCAGTTGAGTCTCAGAGCAGCGGCGGGGCTGGAAGGGACGGCCTTCTCTCTGTACTCATTGCTGCAGTCAGCCCTGTTCTAGGTCAACTCCTGCACCTGGCTGCATGCACTAGTAGCACTTCCTCAAAAACACTGACTGCGGTGAGCTAAAAACATTTAGCTCAAGTGGCAGAGCGCTTGCCTAGCTAAACTTAAGGCCCTGAGTTTGAGCCCCAGCAACCCCGCCCCCCAGAAAAAAATCCAAAAAACAACATTGGCTGGAGGCCAGAGGAGCAGCACCCTTCCCACACATAAGAAAGCAGAGCCCACCTAAGAAGCAGCGCCCCAGCACAGGGGAGCAAACACCCATGCTAGTCAAGCAGCGACCCTCTCCAAGGGGAGAACAGCACAGGGCAACAGAAGCAAGGAATAACCAACTGACCCGATCTGGGACAAAGACAACACCCAGGGAGAGAAGGGAGCAACCAGACCCCACAATTGAAGACGGTAAATCCAACAGCCCACTCAAACCCCGGCCCTTCAGCCTACATCCAGCAGAGACCAGAGGGTTGTTGGGGTTGATCGTGTTCCCCAGCTACCAGAGGCAGTAAGGACACACTTGACTTGGGCATTAACTGCAGTGCCCTAGAAATGAACAAAGTGGCCTGTAGGGCAAGAAGGGCACCTCCCAGACCCCTAGGCCCTAAAGCTAAGCTAGAAATTTGTGACTGGCTGGGTCCTAAGACTGCAAATCTTGGAAAGAAATCACATCTTTTCTTCATCCATTGCGGGGGGTGGTTCTCCTCCTTTTTTCTCTTTTAGCTTTTTCTCTCCTTTTCTCTTTTTCCCTTCCAATTTAGTTCTCTTCTTTCTGATCTTTCTTTTATCTCCTGTTTTTACTTTCTGTTTATCTTTTTTCATTCTTTCCAGTGACTATCCCCAATCAGTATTAATTTCCTTTTATGCCTCAATATGACACCCTGTCTTACTTTTCTCTCCTCTCCTTCTCATATCCCATCAATTAATTTTACAAATTTTGCTTTTTTCATTCTCAGGCTCCCCACCCCTCCACTTTTACTAGTATAACCATTAAGCTTTATAATCTCCAGATAGGTAGTTAACTTTATGTAATTGCTGATGAATACTGTGCTATTGTTGTTAGAGTTAAAGTTGTTCCATTTAGTAGATATTTACTGTAGGTCAATAGTAGATCAATGTTTATTTTGTGTTAGTGTCCATACTATAATTATTGTTTTCGAGGGTGGTATTTTATTGGTCTTAAAGGCTTGTTATTATTATTCAGTTTATATGTGATTCCATTATTGAGGCTGATTTCATTAATATAGCCAAGGTGACATAGCTATTGCTGTTTATTGGTTTTCTTGAGATGCCAATATCCATATTGTCTTGGAGTTTACAGCAATACTGTGACCCACTCTTGGAAAACTGGATACTGGGACAAATACACTGCAACGTCCCATCTCAAGTGAACAGAGGTGGTTGGATCCTGGGGGGACAGAGGCAAACACCAGTAGATAGCCACATTCAAAAGATACCACTGAAAAGCAGACATTAACTAAAGAGTACTAGAAACAAAGCTTTCCACTACAATCAACCCACAAGCCTCAAAACACACACACACACACACACACATACACACACACACAAATAAACAAAAAATTAAAACATAAGAAGACAAGCCAACAAAAATGTCTCCAAAAATTTCCAACTCCCCCAAAGCTGATCCATGGGGCATCAAAGAGGAGGAAACCAAACAAGACAAGGATGTCCACAATCACCACTCAATATAGTACTAGAAACATTAGCAAGAGCAATCAGGCAAGAAAAAGAAAGAAAAAGGATATGTACAGGAAAGGAAAAAGTCAAATTATCATTATTTGCAGATGATATAATACTCTACATAGAAGATCCTAAAAATCCACCAAAAGACTCTTAAAATTGATAAACAAATTCAGAAATGTAGCAGAATATGAAATCAATGCACAAAAAACAATAGCATGTTTATACACTAATAATCAACCCACTGAGAAAGAAATTAGGAAAGAAATATGCACAAACTCAGTAAAATGCAAACATTCTACTGCTTCCATTGAGTCCCCTTTTCAAAGCTTAGCCCCCTGCTTGTGTTCTTATTTCTGTTGCTCTGGCCCCATTAGAGGCATCATTCCAACATTTAACTTCCTCCTTACATGTCAAATTCCAGAGCTAGGGCTCAAAGTGATGTGCTCTTAAATTTTCCATTAGATGGTGTTGATAGTAATTGATCATGTCTCAGCCCTGACAGGCCAACATCCATGGGCATGAGGGCCTTTGTATCTTCACTTCCTTTTCCATAAACTGAGATTGCACGACCAAGTCCTTCACTCTTTCTCTTGGCCACGTACAAAATTGCTTTAATCAAATTCCAGCCCTGAGCGACCCCATAATAATATTATTGGAAATATTATTCTTCCATGTCAACTGCAGAAGGAGGTAAAGTAGCTGAGATTACACTACTGAGAACATGAAGGTCATTATAAAATTATTACCACTCCCACCAGCCCTTAAATCTGGATTCTACCTTTTATGTTTCTGTCAAAGCAATTTCAAGCTTTCCCTGATTCTTCACAAATTTCATCCCACACATCTCTGTACCAACTTTCCTAAAATACCTCCTGCATATGATTCTCTCTCACTTTTAGGACTTGCCCTAGTTCACTGGGAAAACAGAAGCTCAGAGACCCCTGACAGCACTCCAGCTTCAGTTTCGCACAAGTCCTCTGGATCTTCACCTGTCTCTTCAGATATAAATATACCCTCCATCTTCACAGCCAAACTTCACCAATTAAATGTGAATATTGTCTTCCTGTAAACCCCATCTCCATCTGGTTTGGATTCTGCCATGTTCTTATATTCATATGTGACTTCACTACAACTTCTGCTAAGGTCCCAGTGACAATCAATTGTGTATTATCACAGCCTTTCAATTTTCATCTTGGCATCTCAGAAGTAGTCGATGGAGCCCATCACTCCATTCCTCCTGAAACTCTCACTCTATGCATTCACCTTCTGCAACATCATATTTGGTTTACCTCCAGCGATTCAGGCTGCTCCATGATGTCTTGGCCAGCATGAACGTGTCATATTGGACTTCTTTGCAACTTAAACCCAAGCTTCTGTTCTTCTCTTCCTAGTCTACAAGCTCTTCCTGGGAGTTCTCCTGCATCCATCCCCTGGCTTGCATTCCCTTCATTATGTCTTTGAATCCCTAATCTTTACGTCCATTCCTGAATTTTCTTCTGAGCCTTAGGACCACATATCTAACAGTCGATGTGACTATTTTAACTGGATACCACAAAAGCATCCACACTGAACACATCCAAAACTGAACTCACAATCTTTTATAATCACTACATCCTCTACAGTTCTACGTCTGAGAAAGTCCTGCTATGCATCCAGTTACAAGCTCCTGATTCGGGAGGCCGGAAGGAGGCTTTTGGAGGGTGTCAGGCAGAGGAGAGGCATCACTGTGATTTATGAGACTGCAATCAAGACCACATGGATAACTTTATATAAGAGGATCAGAGAGGAAGGACCGATTCTAATAAAGAGCAATAAAGATGGCCTTGTCGTCCAGGCCCGAGGGCAGGCTCAGACCGGGTAGGGTGGTGAGTGAGAAATGATGCCTTCTGTGAGGACCAGACTCTCTTGGCAGACGGGAGGGAAAGAAGCAGGGTGCTGTGTTACTAAATCCTCCCTTTGGGTGGCTTTCCTTCTGTGCTCTTTACCCATCGTGCAGCGTCATATTCCATGTGCCAGGCTTCAAAGGTACACAAGAACCTAAATTGGTTCTGTGCATAAATTACTGCAAAGAAAAAGGAAATGGCCAATGTAGTCTAACTTCTGACCAAGAACTCAAGGCATCTCCTTGAATCACTGCAACAAATAACTGCCTGCCTCTTTGTCAGAGACTTGGGAATTCTTAATTTATTGAGAAATTTTCCCTTAGGAAAAAGCCAAGTACATAAAAAAATGGAAATCCTTACACACAACACTGGGAAGGAAAGAAAGTGGTATTTGTCACACTGTCTTTCTGTAGTGCTCTACAGTTTGCATTCTCATCCTCGTGCCATTTGACTCTAACCAAAGCCCCACCCCCAAGGTCATGCAGCTCATTATATCCACTCTGTAGTCAAGGAAGTTAAATGACTTGCTTAATGCCACACAGCTAAAAAAATCAGTGATACAAAGTGATCATGTTGGAAAATAAAGACAAAGAGAAAAATAAAAGCAGAATCATAGCTTCAAAGCCACAAAATGGAAGCATGCAGGCTGAGTTGAGGATGGAGGGCTGTAGACGTGCTGCCTCTGGGATCTATCCAGAAGGGGCCAGAGAGTGATGAGGGGCCTCGCTGGTGCTGGTCACCATCGTAACAGGAACCCAGAAAGCCAATAGAAAGTGAGGCTGTGAACACAATGCTCATCCAACACAATGCTCATCCTTCATGGTCTCGATGTAAAAAGTCAAATACTGTAGTTTGGATATCCTAAGCTCAACAAAGTCTGGCTAAAACTAAAAAGGAATTCAAACACTACATGCAAGCTGTGCACTGTTTTTAAGCATGACACAGAGAGTTTTACCCTGAATTATGTCACATATTTGTTTTGTCCATATGATCTTTAAAGAGTGGTTCATTGCTGGCTGATGTTGGGACAAATAATATCAACTTAATTGCAACAAGGAAAAGTGTAGTAATATGTCACAGGAAATAAATATGCCTTGTCTTTCTTGCCTGGGTTGTATCTGCCTTTCCAAGTAATTGCATCTGAGCACAAGTCTTAGGCAAATGGAAATCTTTTTCAAAACATGCACTGTGAGTTATCACAGTTTGTTTTGGAAAGTCTGCCCAAGCAGTTCATTCACATGTGTTCATTTCTCTCTAATTCAGCCTTATTTCTTTGCTTTGCCAGTAGTTTAGAAAGCTTTATCTCATAATTTTTCATGTCATTCTTTAAAACGAAGAGAAAGCATGTCTGTGTATACAAGGTTTTTAACTAGCCCCATTCATTTTCTTATTGACTAAATTCATCATATAGATTTTCTTTCACTCCACTGTTCCATGGCTATATAAGATGTGCTTGTAAGGAGATAGTACCTTTCATTTCTGGCTCGGAAAAGAAAGCTGTGTAAAAACAGACTATCCATCTCAGCTAGACACATAAGTAATGATGGGACTATGCAGCTACTTTTCTTTGTTGTTTAAGAAATATTAACAAATTCCATTAGCATGTGTGCAATATTCTAGTATATAATAACTGACATGAGACACCGGGCATTCATGGTTTACCTTATAAGTCTTTGCTTCTAGAAGTGACGACATCTCAGAAATTAACTACCCAAGAATCTGTGACACCAAAAACTAAAAATTTCAATCCTATTTGAGCTGAAGCCAGAGACCAGTCAACTTAGGGGTCAGTAGAGACTGTGTGTCATTCATTAAGAAATGCTGTACCAGACAGTGTTACTGAACCTAATGCTACCTGGGATATCTGAGCCCGGGCCACATGTTACAAGGGACACCCTGTCATGATCCCTCAGAAAACAAGGGTCATCCCGTTCCCACAGTACCACCTCTTATTCTTCTCATATGGATGGTATTTCACGATGATGTATTGCCTCTGTTGGAAATGAATGTTTATCAAGCAAATGCATAAAATTACCCGATAAAAAGTAGACTATCTGCTGAATAATCACCAGGGTCATGCGCACTTCTGTTGACAACTGAATACAGTTCAACTGACTTTACACCTTGGGGAGGGGCCAAGATGGAACAACACGGCCTGAAGTTTTCTTCCGGTCAGAAATTTGAACAGAGTGCAGGCAATCTTCTCCACTCTCTTAAAATCAGATGGCTCACAATATCTTTAAGACGTTTTTTCACTTCTTTAATGTGGAATCTAGGAGGTGTGTAGGCAACATGAGGATGAAGGTGTTTGGCCGAAAGAACCAAAAGTAGCCCTTCCATGGCATATCCAGCCACAGAGCACTCATTTGATGAGAATTTCATGCATCTCGGCTCATACTCTCCATGTATCCTGAAATGCAGTGTTTAATAGCGTCACTTGGAAATCAGTGGCTATTTGTGTTCAGACGCACATTATAAAAATGATTCGGTCTCAAGGACAGTTTGTAAAAGCCCATTTGATTCCAAATGGACCTAAGCAGGCTGAGAACTATGGCCAGAGGTAAGAAGATGGGCAACCTGTGCCCACTGGAAATTACAGGGCCACTCCGACATCACCTGGATCTGAGAGGAATAGCACCCTCTCCAGGGCCATAAGGCAGGAAGTGCTGCTTTATAAGCTGCCCGCCTGTCTCTGGACAGTCCAAGCTGAGGCTGCCTGGCAGTCTGTGGTGGAGGGAAAAAAAAGTCTATCTGGTGAGAAAAGGGGAGGAATGACCCAGATCTCCCTCATTCTGTTTCCAAATTTTCCACATCTCTGTGGATTCTGAGGGATCAAAAAGATGCTATGAATGGCAGCTGCTCTGCTCCTCCATTGGTGAGGCAACTGCTGGCAGACATAGGCCAACAGTAGGAAAAATTCCTCCTTGCCAGGGTCACTGCCTATCCTGCCACTATCCATAATGTCCAGACAGGGTCCTTGGAGCCATCGCAAAGGGCAGCAGGCCCGGGCAGGATGTTTTTGTTTCAGGGACTTAGTGCGGGAAATGAGATGGGTGTACAGTTGCAACCTTCTCTGTCTGGATGGTTTGGGCTCTTGACTTCCATGTCTAGAGGAAAGAACTTGGTGTCCAAAACCCAGTCAGCCACACTTTCATCCACAAAGCCTCCTCAGAGCATCTTCCTGCTGGAAATCCAGGATGCATCCTCAGAACACCTTTGTAGCAGCTTTCCCAGTCTATCCCTGCTGTAGTTATTTGTGGTTGTGTCTTCTCTCCCTTACTGGAATATAAAATCTTAAAAGCAAGATCCAGGAGAGTCTTATTAAAAGTAAAGGGAATGGGCTGATTCCCTCTGGAATCTGAACAACTGGTTGAAGTAATCACATCAGCACATGAGGAAGGGATTTGGAGGTAACAGCTCTCATCCAGTATCAACTCATTTACATATTTGGTGGGCATTCACAGGTGTCTGCTGTCTTCTGGGGTTCTGTGGCGTGTTGGGCATTGACTTGAATTTTTGGGCAGGGGGAATGTGAATAGAAGCCAGAAAGCCCTTTTTCCCTCATAAATTCAGTGTCTAGTAATAGAGACTATCCCTTACTTTGAATCTCAACATCAGCTCAGAGGTAGAATTTGGAATCCAGACATGTCTAGTCATTGAAAAAAGAGGTAATACTGTGACTGGTCACCTGGGAAAAAGTATAAAATCTCTATTTTATGCCATCGACTTTGGAAATTCAAGCATACAGAAGGATATTGTGGCCTTATCCAAATATTTCTGGGGATAGGTAGGGACAGACTTCATGGGGTGTCACTGTACCCACCATGGAGAGCTTGGGGAAAAATAGGATATATGAGGAAGAGCATGAAGTGTGATGTATGTATCTTATGGGGGACACAAACAGAGGCCACAGCCAACTTGCCAGGTCTGAATTCCAGCTTGGCAATTTACTTGCCATGTGACTTTAGGTGGCTGGTTAAACTCTCTGTCTCCCTTTCTTCATTTGTGAAAGGGAACAAAAGCACCTTTCTTACACAATTGTGATGATGATTAAAAGTTAGTGTAGTTCAGAGCTCAGAAGAGTCTGTTTTCATTTTGCTGTTGTTTGGACTGAGAATAGCTTATGACTGGGAATGGGCACTTTCACATGTACCACTAAGGTCAGTGCTTTGCTGGAGAGACATGAACCAACCTCTCAGCACTGTGGCCAAATCATCTCTGAGAATCCTAACTGCCAACCTGAGGAGTAAAGGAACTTAGAGACCCTGCAGACCCAGCTGAAGGCTTCCCTCTTACTCTCTTAATTGCAGCATTCACAACTAGCCAGGGAGTGTAAGATCCTCATTCTGTTCTCTGTTCTGCTCCAAGGCATGGACTGGCAGCTAATGGCTACAAAGAGACTTCAACCAGATGCTCATCTGCCTGTAACGCCCAAACTCCTCCAGAGCGAAGCAAGCCTTCCTCTGTTTGGCTTTAGTTCTGGCCCTCATCTTCCCACCTAAGCTTCTGACAGCTTCTAGTCTCCGGTCCACAAACTCTTTCCTGCTAATCCCAGTATTCTTAGACCTGATTGTGTCATTTTCTGTGTAACTCACTAGGTCTGGTGAGGAAGTGAAAAATGAAAACAAAAGTGGCATGGCATTTCCCACCATTAGGATTAGGATTAAGGATGATGATATCAAATATTTTTCAAGGGTTTGGATAAAGGATCTCCTACACGCTGGTAACAAGGTTAATCAGTACACCTCCAGGCAGTGTGTGAAAATACACATTCCCTCTTACCAAGCCTCTACGAGGCTCCTGCATACAGAGGAATGTTCTTTGGAGTGTGAGGAGCATACCAAGGACGTATATTGTGCCTTGTTTAGAATAGAGAAAAAACTCAAAAACAACCAAAATGTCCAATAATAAGGAAATGGCTAACAGGTACATTCATGCTCTAGAATTCTCTGCAGCATTTAAACCGTGAGTTATATCCAGATGTACTGAATGATAAGAGGTCACATAACAATTTTATGAGCTGAATTTTGTGATTCCCACACCCTGCTCAATTCATTTGTTGAGGTTGTAACCGACCCCCCCCCTTCCAGGCTCTCAGATTATGGAGAGTTTTTAAGCAGGTAATTACAGTTAAAGGAGGTATGGGCCATAATCCAATAAAATTGGTGTCCTCATATGCAGAGGAGGTTAGTACACAGACAGACAGAAGAAAGACCACACGAAGTCACAGGGAGAAGATGGCAATCTGTAAGTCAAGGCCTCAGAGAAACGGAACCAAGTGACAACTTGACCTTGAACTTCACAGCTTCCAGAACTGTGAGAAAATAATTTTCTGTTGCTTAAGTCTCCAGGTCTATAGGACTTTCTTACAGCAGTCGGAGCAGACTCACACCCACTGGCAGAGGTTTTCTAGGGGCGCACACAGATGCATACCAGGTGTGAGTGGCAGACTGGAACACCCACCCAGGCTGATGACCATTCTCCCCTTTGGGGGGAGACTAGAATTGGGATCGTGGATGGTGGATAAAGGGATTTTAGTCTTGAAGGTAAGGTTTTGATTTTTACAATGAGAAAAATGAGAAAAGTAACCCTCCGGCTGGGGATAATGCTCAGTGTTAGAGCCCTTGCTTAGCATGCCCAAGGCCTTGGACTCAACTCCCAGCACTTCAAAAATAAAAACAAAAATAAAGAATAAAAATGTAACCCTATTCTATGGCACTCTCCTGAACACAGAGTGCAATCCACTTTGCCACCTGGATCCAACACTTTTTGGGACTTCTTCGTCAGTGCCCACCCCGCACTCTTACACACCTGTTTTCCACACAAGACTATCCTGTCACTGTAAGCACTCCGTGTCTCTATTTGTCCTTTCTGCTCAGCACATGTTTCCTTTCTTAAGGATCTTTCTCCTTCAGACTCCAACCTGAATGCCAATCACTTTACAAAAATGATCAGAAAAGTCTTACCTGATTTTCTAGAGGTGCACCTTTCTGTTATTTTCAAATCTTATCTGTAATGATGTCCCTGGTTCATAATCAGAGCTGCGGCAGACTAAATGTTCATTTGGTTCCAAATGAATGAATGATAGTAATGTTTTTTAGCATGTTCCTTGGTTATTTAGTGCACCTCAAAGTGTAGACACCCTAGAGGCCAGAGCTATAATCAGGCCATGAGCGAGGTCCTGGCCCTTAGCTGTTCCTGTGATATATAACATGACAACTGTGTTTCTGGGTTAGCTAAGCCCCATTTGCTTTCAATTCTAGTGAAAGCAGCCAGGAATGTATTGCAATTTATTTTATTCAATTCTGTGCCCAGGAAGCCTTCAAGTACTTAATCTACAATAGGAGTAAATCAAAAACTCCAACCGATCTCTAACTGGAAACCTCTGATAATGCCGGCCTTACCTTTTCATCGGCTTGGGCGAGCACTCTCTCTCCAGGTTGGAGGATGTATGTTTCACGTGCATTGCGTTATAGGAAGTATGAGTGTAATCATTTTCATCACTGTAGTCAGGACCGAGTAACGTCCGGGCCCATGTTCCCATGTCATAAGGAGGAAGGGTTCCTCCGAATTCAGAGGGCAAAAATTCCGGATGTATTAGTTGATGAAGGCTATTTAAATTGTTTCCATGCAGGAAAATCTGGAAAGAAAAAATAATTGCCAATAATAAATCTGAAACATGATCAAATATTTAATCTAATACACAATTTAGCAATGATAAACTGGATGCGCTGCTGGTGATCATGCTGTTTAAAGAGGCGTTCATTTTGTGCCTGTAGCTTAGTCATCATAAAATGTTAATTTGTTGCTCAGAAAAGGGGCTGAATTAATTGTAGTTTAAAATGAGGTTTATGAATAGATTCGGTATTATTTGGTCATGGCTCAAATTTATACCTACAGCCATTTCCTAATTATCCCTACTAATGATTGGAGCAAGACCGTACACCCCCCCCCAATCCCTGACTATGCCTCACACAGATCCCAGACTGCCCCATTCTCTCTACTGAACACTCTGGCCCTTGGCCCCTCACTCAGCCTTGCTCTCCTCACCCTGGACCAAAATACAGCTTCTTCCTAAATCTGTCCCAGGGATATCTGCCTATTCTGGTTCCCCTGCCCACCTGCCAATGAGCTCTTCGGTATCTGCTGACTTCTATTTTTTTTCCCAATGTGTTCATTTATGTCTTGCTTCCCTACAGGAGAGAACATCTGTAGAAAGAGATGGTGTTGTCTTACTCCTTTACCATGTTCAATTCTTACTCAGTGGAATTGAAAATTATTGCTGAGAATGCATTGTGAGACATTTGTGCGGCAATTTCCATCTGTCTACACTGGGGGCTATTACCCAAAAAAATCTGCATCTTCTGAATATACAACAGGTGATGATAAAAATTTGTCTAACAGGGGAGAAAAATCAGCTCCAAATTACAATTATTTTCAGACAAGCCCACAAAATGGACCTACCACAAATAAGTAATTACCATTGGCCACAATTTAGGAATTGACTTTGAAACTTGATTTAAATTGCATCTATCTAATGAAATCGGTTTCCACCCTTAGAACATAGACCATGACATTTGAATGCATAAAATAATTAACTACACATAAGTGATGCATAATTATATATAACAAATAAGTTGCACTGAAGTATAAGACCATCAATTATTCACATACATAAGCACATGCATACACACACAGCACAGTTAACCATGAGAAAATTTCAATGTTATTTTTAAAATACTTAATAGGACTTGGTAAAACAATTGCTACCATTTTCTATTATACTCATTTTAGCTCATCATGTAATGGTGTAATTCAAAGGTAAAGGAGAAAAGAAGCCAAGTGCTAAATTCTTCAGAATTCTGTAGCACTTCAGAAAAACAATGTACATTTGTTTACATTGCAGATGAGTAAGACCAAATCTTAATAAAAAAATTTTCTTTTTAAAAAATTCAACTATTCTGGCTTTCATAAAACTCCTTAGCGGGTGCTGTAGTATTTGAAACATGCTGAAATTGGTCTTCCTGGTATTCAGAGTAAACATTTCTCCCCAGGCACCCATTGCTATCTGTACAGTTCTTAAAGAACCAGGAATGCTGCCGAAGATGGCCCTCCATTCTGGTTATGCTGGGGGACGAAGGGACGCAGAGGTAGAGGGCTGGACCCTGCACCTCTCACAAGCTGTCCTGGGCCCAAACCTCCACAAGCTCCTTTCTCTGACCGAGCAGCAAGTATCTGTTGTGAGAGGAATGAAGGCACCAAGAAGCTTGAAGCCGTATTGCAACAGTATAGGACATTTCTGTCCTTGGTACTCTCCTGAGCCCAGATGGATTGTAAAGTATCTGGGAGTGTCTCTGCCTCCTGGCGCTGGTGAATTCTAGTTCTTACTTCTGTGGTTGATGACAGGCGAGGTATCTTTCCCTAAAGACCTGGAAGCACCCAATCCAAGGTCTGTGAGTTAAAAATCCTGCAGTGGGAGAATGCACGTGTGCGTGTGCGTGTGCGTGTGTGTGTGTGTGTGTGTGTTTACCGTCACATTATGGTCCCCTCTAAATACACAGATGTCTCCCTAGGGCTGAATCTCTCAGGTGTATATGTATGAAAAATGTTGTGAGAACAACCCTGGCTAGTTTCCCTCCCTCAGGGAGGCTTGCTCCAGACTCAGGAGGTAGCCAAAATCAGAACACTCAGAAGGAAACATTGCAGCATTGGTCACATAGCCACCAAAGGAAAACCCCAAGTATCTGTGCACAGATGAATATGTACAGAAAATGTGACATGCGCATCTAGTCACACAATGGAATGTATTAGGCTTTAAAAACAAAGTCCTGCCATTTTCGATAACATAATTGGGAGGACATTATGGTATAAGTTACGCCAGGTACTGAAAGATAATGCATGGTCTCACTTATATGTGGATTCCAATAGCAATCAAACTCTCAGAAGCAGAGTGGAAGGGCGGGTGCAAGGACTGGGGGTAGGAAGAGGAAGATGCTGGTGAAGGGGAACAAAAGTTCAGTTTTTCAAGATGAGTAAATTCTGAAGATTCAACATACAGTTCAGTGACTTTCATTAATAATACTACATTGTGTACTTGAAATTCACTAATGAAGTTCAGCTTGAGTGCTTTCACCACATCAAAATTGAAAATTTTTAAATGTCCTAACTATGAGAGGTAATGGATGTGCGAGCTGGCTTGATTGTAGCCATCATTTTACGGTGCATATGTATGTAAAATCATCACACCATGTACCTTAACTGTACACAATTTTTATTTGTCAACGTATAGGTAGAAAATAAGAAAAAAGGCGAATGGTAAAAAGAAACAGGAGTGACAGTCTCTGGTATACAGATGCAATGGTGCCACATGCTTCCATAGGCTGTCTTATTAAATTACCCCAACAGCTCTGTGCCATAGGTGTCATTTCCCCATTTTATAAATGAGGAAACTGAGATTCAGAGTAGTTAAAGAATGCTCAGCTATTCGGTTAATCACAATATCATAAAAGCCCAGCTCTGATGAAAGAGACAAGCTTCCCATGTCAACACATGTCAACCACCTTCCGGGTCAACTCATGGAATTAATATTTTAAAAGACTATCAGAGCATGATTATTCCCAATGAAGAACGCTTGTCCGGCCTTAGAGATAATGGGGCTGGGGCCGGCAGTTGCCACCAAGAGCTATGAGAGAGAACAGAAGAAAAGAGCAACGCTCTTCAGGTGACAATACATTTATAGGACAAATTCTAGCTATTAAAACATTCCAGGAACAGGAAGTGGCTTAACCCTTATCTCCCATAAGTGTTTATATTAGAATGGGCATCTGGTATTGCACGCCTTTAGTTTCCTTCAGTTTGTCACTGGGACTCTGAAAATAACCCAGTTCTGCTGAATTATTGATTAAATCCAGGACATTTAAAAACTCCAGCTGTGGCTCAAATACTCATGGGTTACAGAAAAACCATAGTGAAAGACCAGGTTGGGGATGAGAAGAAGAATATGCCATAATTTTCCTGATAGTCCCTGTTTGGAATTTACATGTTAGCTTTCCTTACCCGTTTCCTGGTCTTGTCTTTAAGGAATGGCTTGATGAGTGTATAGAGAGCATGGATGTACCAGGGCTGGTTGACAAAATGGACTCCTCCAAAGCGGGCAGGAAAGCTGTCCTGGGAGGGAGAGAGAGAAGGGCAATCAGCAATGAGCATCCAGATCAGATTGGATCAGCAAGATCACACTCCAGGGGACATCCTGTTTCTTGCTGGTTGGTGCTTTAGTTTCCTGGTAGAGAAAGCATGAGCGCACAGTCAGCTTCCCAGCCGTTATAATTTCCTCTGTTCCTCTTGCCTCTCTCCACCGTGGCTTCACAACTTGAAAACTGTGCGTGGTGTCAGACCTGTCTTTTGGCCAGATGGAGAGGAGAGTCTGAGTTCTTCACTGTTTCTCAGTTCCCACAGGCTCTAAGTACAGATCTGTCTCTTTTCTCTCCTTCTACCCTCTAATGGTATATTATCATGGAAACAGTTGAACTCTGGGTGAGTTGCTGTGTAGGAAACGGCTGTAAAAGGGTTTAGAAGGATCTTAGGAGGTGAGGATTTCTGAATTGACCGAAGTCTAATTATTTTGTTTTGTTTTGTTTTTGAGACAGGGTCTCACTCTGTAATTCAGGCTGGCCTTGGCTCACCATGTAGCCCAGGCTGCCCTCAAACTCACGGAGCTCCTCCATCCTCAGTCTCCCAAGTGCTGGGATTACACTATTCGCCACTGTGCCCAGCATGACAAGGTTTGCAAAGTCTTTACAGATTTTGCTGCTTTATCCTCGCTCTATTCTGGGAGCACACAGTAGGTCCCAGAGAAAACATGCTGGTTGATTGTGGAATCAATGGATCCCCCTAATCAAGCCATATGCACATCATTTTCTGCAGATCAACACATTTTGTAAATGTTAAGAAATACAACATTTAAAAAATGGTTTTGATTTTGGATTCCAAACAAGTACACAGGCTTCTGAGGAGCTGTGAAGTACAAATTAGGTCCATGGGACAAGGGACTGTGGTCATAAAGTCTGTATTAGTCCCGAGGTCCTGATGAATGGTGTTAGCAGATTGAGTTCATCTTGGCTAATGGAATTAAAAAAGAAAGAACACGTAAATGTTATTTGAATTGCCAAGTTTGCTGTCAATCAGTTTCATTGCAACAAATATTTTTGTAAAGAGTTGACAAGGTGAGAGAAAGTAGAGGGAGCTAACAGTTCAGTCAGCAAGCTGCTCCCTGTGGTTGTATGAAGTGTCTTGCCTGCGTCATTTTTAGTAATAAGGAAAGATGGTTAGCAACTTTTTTTCAGAACTCTGTCTACAGGATCCCTAGGCATTTTCCACACTGAGATCTAGTTTCCAACATAAGTACATAAAACTATGCCTAAAGTTTGACATTTGAAAAATTTTTAAATAATTTTGACTCTCTCTAGACATTTTGTAAAGTGGAAAAGAATTAAATATCTTGAAGCCTACACTAGACGATTTCAATAAAACATCCTTGCTTTTCAGGGTATTTTTTTTCTTCTTTGCTCAATTTACTTTATTTTTAAAAACCCAATGGAACCATCAAGTTCAGTAGTAGAGAGATTATTTATACGAATTTGTATATTTGTCATGATATCTCACTATTCCAAACCTGATTTCAGAAGTATAAAAGTTCTTAATAATATTGTCTTCGTACATATATTTCAGGATCTGAAAGTGTTTTTGCTTCCTTACAAGAAGAGACCATGTCTCAACTCCCCAGTCAAAAGACACAGATCAGCAGAATGGATCAAGGAACAAAACCAATGATGTGCAGTGTATAAGAAACACATTTAATTCAAAATGAAATTTACAGATTAAAAATCAAACTACAGAAAACATTTTCCATGCAGCAGGAATGTGGAAAAAAGTAGGAGGAGCTACCCTAATTTCAGAAAAAATGGATTTCAAGCCAAAATTGATCAGAAGAGACAAAGGTCGATACATATTGCTTACAGGAAAAATTCAATAGAAAGAGATAACAATTATAAACATTTATACACCAAATATCAGTACACTCAACTTCATAAAACAAACACTAGTGGACATGAAAAATCAGATAATAACCAATAAAATTGTAATGGGGGACCTCAACACCCCACTGTCACAAATAGATCAGATAGAAAAGAATTAATAAAAAAAAATCAAAGTTGAACTAGACCTTTGAACAAATAGATTTAATAGATATCTACAGAGCAGTCCATCTAACAATGAACTACACATTCTTCTCAGAAGCACGTGGGACTTCCCCCAAAATAGACCACATACTAATGAATAAAGAATACTTAAGTATATGCAAAAGAATTGAAATTGAAATTATCCTATGGATATTAGCAGATAATAGCACAATGAAACTAGAAATCAATGGCAAAAGAAACCACAGAAATTCTGTAAATACATAAACACCAAACAATATCCTCTTGAATAATCAATGGGTCTCAAAAGAAATTAAGGAAGAAATTAGATAATTCCTTGAATTAAATGATAATGCCAATGCAACATATTGGAACCCTAAAGGGTCATTATTTCAATTTCATAAAAGCCATCTATGATAAACCAACAGCCAACATCATATTAAATGGTGAGAAGCTGAAAACTTTCACTCTAAAATCATACTGGAACCAGTGAAAGCAGTACAAAGAGAGAAGTTTATAGCTGTGAATGCCCATATCAGAAAAACAGAGCAAGCTCAAGTAAATAATTTTTTTTTTTTTGGGTGCTGGGGATCGAACTCAGGGCCTTGTGCTTGCAAAGCAAGCACTCTAACCACTGAGCTAAATCTCCAGCCCCACCAAGTAAATAATTTTTTGATACATTATTCCTCAGCACCAAAAACAAAAAAAAATAATTTTTTGGTACACCTTAAAGTCCTAGAAGAACAAGAGCAATTTAAACACAAAGGCAGTAGGAGGAGGGAAATTATAAAGATTGAAGTTGAAATAAATGAATTTAAAAGTCAAAAAAAAAAAAATAGAATCAATAGGGCTGGGGATTTAGCTCAGTGCTTAGAGGGTTTGCCTTGCAAGCATGAAGCCCTGAGTTTGATTCCCCGTACCAAAA